>JAZFAU010000895.1:0-36011 GCA_037178615.1 Dione vanillae
GTTCTCGGTCTTAACACTATGTTCCCACAGTTCCCTCAATCTATCATGCTAATGACGTAATAGAACGTGAATCTAAAAATAGAAATCATTATTGAAAGACGAAAGCTATCAAAAAATTTCATTAATATTTCTACAAAATACTTATTTTGTTACAAATTAACAATATTTTTTTAAATATATAGCAAGGATGACAGCACTTTATTTAATACACAAGATCCTACGACTAAACGATTAGTATCAGAATATAATACGCCGATAAAGTTATTCTTTTAATTAAGTAAAATGACGCTTCTTTGCTAATCCTTTCAGGTTTAACGTTCTTTTACAGAGTTCCGTAGGTCCTCTTATGAAAAAAGCAGTATTTTTACAGGATCTAATTGTTGCTATTTTGCCTATCTATATATCGTTCTCTCTGAAAATTTGAATTAAAAAATTTGAAATTAATATAAGTCCTTAACATTTTGAACGAAGTGGGGTTTGAACCCGCGCCTCTTGTAAACCTTGCAAGCGCTCTGACCATTAAGCCATTTTCGAAATTTTATACAATTTAGTCTCTATCCTTAGTATGTCTTAAGTCATAGTGAGAGTATTTTGATATACGCTACCTGCTAATATATATATATATATATATATATATATATATATATATATATATATATATATATATATATATATATATATATATATATATATATATATATATATATATTACAGTAGTATTATAATGAACTGCGTTCTGCTACCCAAATTACAACAGATCTTGTTGTTAATTACCTCAATTTGACCATCTCCCCCTCCTGTGCCCCTGTACGTGGCATAGGTAATATTCCTTTAGTGGTTTCCCGTGGTTCTATTTCCCTGTGTTTTAAACCTTTGTATAATTCCTTCCCTGAGGTGTCAACCTCTGCTATAGTTATAGATGTGATTACCGGTACGCATCCTGAGTTTGAGTTCCCTGAGTCTGTGTTTTTTCCTAATAGTGATTTTTCCCTTGCTGACCCTACCTATAATAAGCCTGGCCCGATAGATATACTATTGGGTGCTGACGTGTTCGGCGCGCTTTTATTACAAGATAAAATATTTAACTTTAACGGCCTTACTGCTTTATCTACAATTTTTGGTTATATTGTTTGCGGTCCAGTCGCTGCCGATTATGGTGAATTAGAGCCCCCCATGACTGGAATATCCTTATCCCGTCTCATCGAGAGATTCTGGAAGGTCGAAGAGACCCCTCAACCCATGATTGCTAACCCCTTAGATAACGTGTGTGAGATATTTTTTAAAAGTACAACCTCCCGTCACACTGACGGTCGGTTCATTGTGAGGCTCCCCTTCCTGAACGATCGACCTACTCTTGGAGAATCTAAACCTACAGCTATCCGTCGTTTCCTTGGCCTCGAGAAGCGTTTAAACGCGGACCCTAAATTACGAGATAAATATATTTCTTTTATGCGTGAGTATATTGAGTTAAATCATATGAGTGCTTATCCCTTCCCCTTACCCAGTGAACATTACTTTATTCCCCACCATGGTGTCTTTAAGACCGGAGACACATCTAAAATACGTGTTGTTTTTGATGGTAGTTGTGCCTCGTCTAACGGTATCTCACTTAATGAATGCCTACATAGTGGTCCTAAATTACAAAAGGACATTAGTCTAATCCTCCTTAACTTTCGTAAGCATGTCGTTGTGTTTGTGGCAGACATACGCATGATGTTCCGTATGTCGTGGGTACATCAGGATGATCGTAAATACCAACTTATTTTATGGCGTGAATCCCCTTCTGATCCCTTACTCACCTATTCCCTAAATACCACAACTTACGGTTTGCGTTCTAGTCCTTACGTTGCAATGCGTACATTATTAGAGTTAGCTGAGCAGGAACGTGATACTTACCCCAAAGCTGCTGCAGTCCTAGAGAATGATGTATACGTTGATGACTGTCTTACTGGTTCGGATTCCCTTGAAAATGATCGTATCCTTAAATCTGAACTTGAGAATATTATGACTTGTGGTGGTTACGAGCTTAGGAAATGGATTAGTAACAAACCTGAACTTCTCGCAGACTTACCTTCAGATCATCTGCAGCTGTCTCACTCCTTTCAAGATCCTGATAACCCTCAAACATTTGCAGTCCTCGGTGTCCTTTATAACCCCACCAGTGATGCATTTACTTACCGTTTTTCATTTCAACCTTCTGAGACAGTCACAAAGCGCAAGGTTTTGTCCTTAATAGCCAGAATTTATGATCCTTGCGGTTGGATATCCCCTGTTGTATTAAAGGAAAATTATTTATACAGAAATTGTGGCTGTCTGGCCTTTCCTGGGATGATGTACTTACCCCTGAGCTTACCCTAGAATGGAACCTTTTTATTAGAAACCTTGAGTGTGTTAAAGATATTTTAATCCCGCGGCGTGTCTTTACTGACAGTTCCTTTTCCTATTCCATACATGGTTTCTGTGATGCCTCAGAATCCGCCTTTGCCGCAGTAGTGTATTTAAGAGCAGAAAATCCTTCAGGCCAGTGTTCAGTTCATCTCCTAATTTCTAAAACTAAAGTTGCCCCTATACGTACCCGATTGACTATACCTAAATTAGAATTACTTGGTGCTACCCTGCTTACTAAATTAATTAATCATGTTGTCCCTGAATTACGAAAGTCAATCCAGTTAGACTCCATCACTACCTGGACCGATAGTAAAATTGTGTTGGCCTGGCTTAAGACCCCTCCTCATAACTTACAAACCTTTGAAGCCCATCGAGTTTCCCAGATATCTTGCTCAGAAGTTCAATCGGAGTGGCGGCATATTCCTGGTAATGTGAATCCGAGTGATTGTGCATCCCGTGGATTAACAGCATCAACCTTACTTAAAAATTATTTATGGTGTTCCTGTACCTGGTTATTACTTCCTCACACCCAGTGGCCCGTTGCAGAGTCTAATACTGATTCTGATCCTAATCTTCCCGGACTTCGTTGTTTGTTAACCACTACTTCCTTACCTGCACCTGATCCATTATTCTTACTTGAACGTTTTAGTTCCTTTACAAAATTAATGTTATATGTTGAGATTTGTAAATAAAACCCGAAACTTACCCGTTGAGCTATCTGTATCCTTATCTACCCAAGAAAGAAAACATGCACTCCTGTATTTAGTAAAAATAGTACAGTCTTATTGTTTTTCTGATGAGCTGAGTTTGTTAAAACGTGGCGTTTCCTTGCGGTCTTCCCTAAGACGACTCTCACTCTTTCTTGACAAGGAAGAAATCATCAGAGTCGGTGGTCGTTTACGAAATTCTAATCTTCCTTACGATGCTCGTCATCCTATACTCCTTCCTAAAAGGTGTCATTTTGTTACCTTATTGATATCCCATTACCACGTAGAAAATTGTCATGCTGGAGCAAATGCTCTTCAAGCTTTATTATCCCGTGAGTTCTGGATATTGTCTGCTCGCAGAGCTATCCAGAATGTAATTTTTAAGTGCCTCCCTTGTTATCGCCTTAAAACTGCCACATCTAAACCTCCTATGGGTGAACTCCCTAGAGATCGTGTTACTCCTACCCGTGCCTTTGATGGTGTTGGAACAGATTTTGCCGGCCCATTCCTGACCAAAACCCAGGTGTTTAGAAATAAAAGATTAGTAAAGAGTTACCTTTGTGTTTTCGTGTGTCTTTCTACAAAGGCAGTCCACCTTGAAGTAGTTTCAGAATTATCAACCGAAGCCTTTATCGCTGCATTCTCTCGTTTTGTTTCCCGTCGCGGTCTCCCTAGTTTAGTAAGATTAGATTGCGGTAGAAATTATATGGGAGCTTCGAACTATTTAAGCGATGTTTATGATTTTTTAGTTAAAAATAAACTTGATATTAGTGATAACCTCGCTAAAAAGGGTATAAATTGGTTATTTGACCCACCTGCCTGCCCTCATTGGGGAGGATTGTTCGAAGCAGCCGTTAAATCTGCGAAAACCCACCTTAAAAGAGTGATTGGCGAAACTCCTTTAACGTTCGAGGAATTAACCACGATTTTTGCTAAAATTGAAGCGGTATTAAATTCCCGGCCGTTATGTCCCTTATCTAATGACCCTAACGATCTAGAAGTTTTGACGCCTGGTCATTTTTTGATTGGCCAACCTCTTAGTGCTTTGCCGGAGTATCCCTATAACAATGTAAAAATTAATCGTTTAACCCGTTTTCAAGTAGTGCAACAGATAACTCAACATTTTTGGTCGCGGTGGCAGTTAGAGTACCTATACACTCTGCAGACTAGGCAGAAGTGGACTGATCCAGTGAATCCTCCAACAGTAGGCGAGCTAGTCCTCATAAAAGATGATAATTTACCCCCTTTACAGTGGCGACGTGGTCGCATTTCCCAAATTTATCCTGGTAAAGATAGCGTTGTGCGTGTGGTCGATGTTAAGACATCGACAGGTATCCTAAAGAGAGCCTTAACCAAATTAGTTCGTCTACCTATTAGTTAGCTACTCCCATTTTCTCGTAAACATTAGATGTTTAGGGCGGGGGCTATGTTTGTTCATATATGGCAACCCCGACTAGTTTAGAGTCTTGTGCCAACTCCCGGCGCGAGCAGTAGTAGTAGTTGTCGAGAAATAGTAAAAGGGGCACGTGAGACGGCCGACGCGAGCGCACGTCCTTCCTGAATCGATATATTAATTAGCGGTGTGATTTTCCCTCGGCCTTATTTGATTTCCCTTTTGTGTATTCCCTCTTAATATTGAACCTGACAAAGACAAACCTACAAAAGATAATAGTGCAAGTAACCCTAAGTGAAGAAGACTAATGTGAAACATTCCACGGTGCCGTGAACAATCAGTGTTTGTGTTGTGAATTATGAAGATAAGGTACTGTACAATTTCTATTATCCTAAGACCGACTATAAGGTAAATAATTAATAAATAAGCTACCCCTCAGCACGCTTCCACAATTGCTGAACCAACCCTACCCTCTATTCAATATATATTTTTGGGTAGCAGAACGCAGTTCATTATAATACTACTGTACAATATATATATATATATATATATATATATATATATATATATATATATATATATATATATATATATATATATATATATATATATATATATAAATTATCATCTTTTATGAGGACTAGCTCGCCTACTGTTGGAGGATTCACTGGATCAGTCCACTTCTGCCTAGTCTGCAGAGTGTATAGGTACTCTAACTGCCACCGCGACCAAAAATGTTGAGTTATCTGTTGCACTACTTGAAAACGGGTTAAACGATTAATTTTTACATTGTTATAGGGATACTCCGGCAAAGCACTAAGAGGTTGGCCAATCAAAAAATGACCAGGCGTCAAAACTTCTAGATCGTTAGGGTCATTAGATAAGGGACATAACGGCCGGGAATTTAATACCGCCTCAATTTTAGCAAAAATTGTAGTTAATTCCTCGAATGTTAAAGGAGTTTCGCCAATCACTCTTTTAAGGTGGGTTTTCGCATATTTAACGGCTGCTTCGAACAATCCTCCCCAATGAGGGCAGGCAGGTGGGTCAAATAACCAATTTATACCCTTTTTAGCGAGGTTATCACTAATATCAAGTTTATTTTTAACTAAAAAATCATAAACATCGCTTAAATAGTTCGAAGCTCCTATATAATTTCTACCGCAATCTGATCTTACTAAACTAGGGAGACCGCGACGGGAAACAAAACGAGAGAATGCAGCGATAAAGGCTTCGGTTGATAATTCTGAAACTACTTCAAGGTGGACTGCCTTTGTAGAAAGACACACGAAAACACAAAGGTAACTCTTTACTAATCTTTTATTTCTAACCACCTGGGTTTTGGTCAGGAATGGGCCGGCAAAATCTGTTCCAACACCATCAAAGGCACGGGTAGGAGTAACACGATCTCTAGGGAGTTCACCCATAGGAGGTTGAGATGTGGCAGTTTTAAGGCGATAACAAGGGAGGCACTTAAAAATTACATTCTGGATAGCTCTGCGAGCAGACAATATCCAGAACTCACGGGATAATAAAGCTTGAAGAGCATTGGCTCCAGCATGACAATTTTCTACGTGGTAATGGGATATCAATAAGGTAACAAAATGACACCTTTTAGGAAGGAGTATAGGATGACGAGCATCGTAAGGAAGATTAGAATTTCGTAAACGACCACCGACTCTGATGATTTCTTCCTTGTCAAGAAAGAGTGAGAGTCGTCTTTGGGAAGACCGCAAGGAAACGCCACGTTTTAACAAACTCAGCTCATCAGAAAAACAATAAGACTGTACTATTTTTACTAAATACAGGAGTGCATGCTTTCTTTCTTGGGTAGATAAAGATACAGATAGCTCAACGGGTAAGTTTCGGGTTTTATTTACAAATCTCAACATATAACATGTCACGCCAATTAATTTTGTAAAGGAACTAAAACGTTCAAGTAAGAATAATGGATCAGGTGCAGGTAAGGAAGTAGTGGTTAACAAACAACGAAGTCCGGGAAGATTAGGATCAGAATCAGTATTAGACTCTGCAACGGGCCACTGGGTGTGAGGAAGTAATAACCAGGTACAGGACCACCATAAATAATTTTTAAGTAAGGTTGATGCTGTTAATCCACGGGATGCACAATCGCTCGGATTCACATTACCAGGAATATGCCGCCACTCTGATTGAACTTCTGAGCAGGATATCTGGGAAACTCGATTGGCTTCAAAGGTTTGTAAGTTATGAGGAGGGGGCTTAAGCCAGGCCAACACAATTTTACTATCGGTCCAGGTAGTGATGGAGTCTAACTGGATTGACTTTCGTAATTCAGGGACAACATGATTAATTAATTTAGTAAGCAGGGTAGCACCAAGTAATTCTAATTTAGGTATAGTCAATCGGGTACGTATAGGGGCAACTTTAGTTTTAGAAATTAGGAGATGAACTGAACACTGGCCTGAAGGATTTTCTGCTCTTAAATACACTACTGCGGCAAAGGCGGATTCTGACGCATCACAGAAACCATGTATGGAATAGGAAAAGGAACTGTCAGTAAAGACACGCCGCGGGATTGAAATATCTTTAACACACTCAAGATTTCTAATAAAAAGGTTCCATTCTAGGGTAAGCTCAGGGGTAAGTACATCATCCCAGGAAAGGCCAGACAGCCACAATTTCTGTATAAATAATTTTGCTTTTAATACAACAGGGGATATCCAACCGCAAGGATCATAAATTCTGGCTATTAAGGACAAAACCTTGCGCTTTGTGACTGTCTCAGTAGGTTGAAATGAAAAACGGTAAGTAAATGCATCACTGGTGGGGTTATAAAGGACACCGAGGACTGCAAATGTTTGAGGGTTATCAGGATCTTGAAAAGAGTGAGACAGCTGCAGATGATCTGAAGGTAAGTCTGCGAGAAGTTCAGGTTTGTTACTAATCCATTTCCTAAGCTCGTAACCACCACAAGTCATAATATTCTCAAGTTCAGATTTAAGGATACGAGCATTTTTAAGGGAATCCGAACCAGTAAGACAGTCATCAACGTATACATCATTCTCTAGGACTGCAGCAGCTTTGGGGTAAGTATCACGTTCCTGCTCAGCTAACTCTAATAATGTACGCATTGCAACGTAAGGACTAGAACGCAAACCGTAAGTTGTAGTATTTAGGGAATAGGTGAGTAAGGGATCAGAAGGGGATTCACGCCATAAAATAAGTTGGTATTTACGATCATCCTGATGTACCCACGACATACGGAACATCATGCGTATGTCTGCCACAAACACAACGACATGCTTACGAAAGTTAAGGAGGATTAAACTAATGTCCTTTTGTAATTTAGGACCACTATGTAGGCACTCATTAAGTGAGATACCGTTAGACGAGGGACAACTACCATCAAAAACAACACGTATTTTAGATGTGTCTCCGGTATTAAAGACACCATGGTGGGGAATAAAGTAATGTTCACTGGGTAAGGGGAAGGGATAAGCACTCATATGATTTAACTCAATATACTCACGCATAAAAGAAATATATTTATCACGTAATTTAGGGTCCGCGTTTAAACGCTTCTCGAGGCCAAGGAAACGACGGATAGCTGTAGGTTTAGATTCTCCAAGAGTAGGTCGATCGTTCAGGAAGGGGAGCCTCACAATGAACCGACCGTCAGTGTGACGGGAGGTTGTACTTTTAAAAAATATCTCACACACGTTATCTAAGGGGTTAGCAATCATGGGTTGAGGGGTCTCTTCGACCTTCCAGAATCTCTCGATGAGACGGGATAAGGATATTCCAGTCATGGGGGGCTCTAATTCACCATAATCGGCAGCGACTGGACCGCAAACAATATAACCAAAAATTGTAGATAAAGCAGTAAGGCCGTTAAAGTTAAATATTTTATCTTGTAATAAAAGCGCGCCGAACACGTCAGCACCCAATAGTATATCTATCGGGCCAGGCTTATTATAGGTAGGGTCAGCAAGGGAAAAATCACTATTAGGAAAAAGCACAGACTCAGGGAACTCAAACTCAGGATGCGTACCGGTAATCACATCTATAACTATAGCAGAGGTTGACACCTCAGGGAAGGAATTATACAAAGGTTTAAAACACAGGGAAATAGAACCACGGGAAACCACTAAAGGAATATTACCTATGCCACGTACAGGGGCACAGGAGGGGGAGATGGTCAAATTGAGGTAATTAACAACAAGATCTGTCGTAATGAGGCAACCCTGGGCACCGGTATCACATAAGGCACGCGCTTCAATATAACAACCACTAGCAGTTTTAACGTATAAATTAACAGTAGGCAATAATATAAGGGAATTGGGTGAGATATTCAGGCAAGGGCAAGGAGGAGTAATACAAGTATCTAGCTATGTGGGTCTATCTTCTCTATTATAGGAATTATCACGATATCTTATATTATTTTCAACCTGTCTAGGTTGGGACGGAGCATTTTCTCTGGGGGGAGAAGCTCTCTGGGAATGTCGTTGGGGGGAGCGCTGGAGTTGTGAAGGGGAATATTTCTTATGCTGGCCCCCGCCCATATGGGGACCGCGGGTAGAAGCAGGACAGGTACGCGGATATTCTATTCAGCTTCACGCTTTATCCCGCACATGGCAGGGTAGGCAGAGGGAACTGCAGGAACCATAAGAAGCTAGTGTTAAGACACTCCGTTACTTAGTCCCTGCTTACTCCGTCCCCACTTTCCGCCGTTTTCGAGGCATTGCGTGTTGAGTGGCGGAACTCAACGCCGCGCTTTGCCTTAGATGCCAGAGCGAAGAAAATGGAAATAGAAAAATCCATCTTCTCCGACTGGGGATCGAACCCAGTAACCGTCGCGTTACAGGCAGACGTTGCGCCTCTGCGCCACGACGGTCCTCAATAATTGCGTTTATTAATAATAATAATATATAATAATTTTATAATTAATAGATAATTGCGTTTATTAAATTTGGAATTATAATTATAATTGCGATTGGATGAGGTGGGATACATTGGGTTACAGGAATCATTAAAACATAGCATAGTGTGATGGGATGAGCGACCGCAGGTTGAACATTTGTAGTCCCGCTTGCACATAAGAATTGAATGTTTGTCCAAACACCTATAACATAACCGGGAATGTTTTACAAATCCCGATCTTTCTCTAGGATTCATAGCTCTAAATTCGGGACATTCACGGAGGTAATGGGAAGAGGAAGCACACAGGTAACATTTTTTACTATTATTTATTACAGGTAACATTTTTTGTCTATTATCTAATATAGGGGAGGGAGGAGCCGCAAAGTAAGTATGTTTAGGTACAGTACTTTTAAATTTCGTCAGGTTAGAATCTACAAGGGAGGTGTTGTCAACGTTGTCATGGTGACGACATTCGTCTTCCCAAAAAGTAGTAAGATTTTTAAAGGTAGGTAATTCATCAGCGTCACCGCCATAACAACGCTCAAAACGGGATTTCAAATCAGAGGGAAGCTTAGTCAAACATATATGTACTAACATATAAGACCATGAGGAGACGGGTAACTCTAAACGTTCTAAACAGCGATAGGCAGTTAACAAGGGGTTCAAGAAGGCCGCGCGCAAACCTGTAAATTTATTCGAAATCTCCGGCATGGTAAGTATCTGGGTTATGTAGGTATCAGCAAGAACCCGTGTATTGTGATATCGCTGTTTCAGCAACTCACGAGGCAAGGATCCAACCAAGTACTGTAATTTAATTGTGGGGGTTAAATAGTGTTGGGAATCTACTACACTGTCAAACTGATCAATAAAACTTATCCAGGAGTCAGGACATCCATCAAACTTAGGGATAGGTAAATCAGGTAATCTATTATAAGGAGTTCGCTCAGTAACATTTTTATTACTCATTCTTACGGGTGTACTGGCCATGACAGGATCAACTACGGGAGCAGGTGGGCACAACTCTAACTGACGCACCCGGAGGTCGTCTATTTTCTTATTTACTAAACGCACTTCTTTTTTTACATAACTAATTTCTTTGTAATCGATAGCCGGGTCTAACCCACCCAGGAGCACTGAGGACGCGGTTACAAATGAAGTACAATGAGAATCTAAATCCTTGAACCTAACTAATAATCGAGGTATTTCAGAAGTACCAAGAAGTTCCGAGGTATCGGTAATCCGATCGGAAACAAAGCGTATCACACCTATATTTTTTCTATATTCCGCGCTTTCCGTAAATAAGGAACATTTTACTGTTTCATCATGAGTAGCCATTTTAAATTATCAAGTAAACAAATAACTGAACTAAAATATTAAAAAATTAATAAACGCGTAATAAACAATGAACCCACTAACAACGGGCGAAATCAGAAATCAAGTAAACAAATAATTCAACTAAAATATTAAAAAAAAATAAACACGTAATAAACAATGAATCCACAACAACGGGCGAGATAAGAAACCAGTTACGGTCGAGGTCAGGGACGCGTCGAGTCGGCGATCTACTTATATCGCAATATAACAAAATAATATGATATATAATATGACTACAATTAAGGCTTAAACTTCATTTAAATAAAAATAAAAAAAGGGTAACAATAAAAGTGTAGGGATAATATTTTAAAGTAAGTAAGTTTTTTAAGGAAATTATATTAAAATATTTTAACTAACTTCAATTATAATTTAAAACGGGATAGGTAATGACGTATATGCGTAATATTATAAAATATATGTAACCATATTATGTGTATTTATTATATTTATATTTAATATATAAAATTATATTCAATATTTATTTATATATTTTACACATTATACATTCACCCTACACAATTATATATTCAATATTATATGTATAAAAATTTCATATAATATTATTTATAATAAAATATAATTCACGAGCATACTCGAATGAAAAGCGTAGTATGCGGCAAGGCGAGCGCGCGACGTTACGATTCTACCCGCGACTGCGTTATATTTTTAAACAAATCGATGTGAACACGTTTTAAAAGGTTAGGAAATCAAGTAAATTATATTGTAATTATGCGTTAGGTACCAAATTAAGAGCCAAAATACCAAAACGGGAGGATAACACTATAATCACGGGAACTCAGAGGCATGAAACTACGTTGTGATCAAGGGGACTCAGAGGGATGAAACTACGCTATAATCAAGGGGACTCAGAGGGATGAAACTACACTATAATAAAGGGGACTCAGAGGGATGAAACCACGCTATAATCAAGGGGACTCAGAGGGATGAAACCACGCTTCCACTGCGCGAAACCACGCTCTGCTACCAGAAATGTATAGTAGTATTATAATGAACTGCGTTCTGCTACCCAAAAATATATATTGAATAGAGGGTAGGGTTGGTTCAGCAATTGTGGAAGCGTGCTGAAGGGTAGCTTATTTATTAATTATTTACCTTATAGTCGGTCTTAGGATAATAGAAATTGTACAGTACCTTATCTTCATAATTCACAACACAAACACTGATTGGTCACGGCACCGTGGAATGTTTCACATTAGTCTTCTTCACTTAGGGTTACTTGCACTATTATCTTTTGTAGGTTTGTCTTTGTCAGGTTCAATATCAAGAGAAAATACACAAAAGGGAAATCAAATAAGGCTGAGGGAAAATCACACCGCTAATTAATATATCGATTCAGGAAGGACGTGCGCTCGCGTCGGCCGTCTCACGTGCCCCTTTTACTACTTCTCGACAACTACTACTACTGCTCGCGCCGGGAGTTGGCACAAGACTCTAAATAGTCGGGGTTGCCATATATGAACAAACATATATATATATATATATATATATATATATATATATATATATATATATATATATATATATATATATATATATATATATATATATATATATATATATATATATATATATATATATATATATATATATATATATATATATATATATATATATATATATATATATATATATATATATATATATATATATATATATATATATATATATATATATATATATATATATATATATATATATATATATATATATATATATATATATATATATATATATATATATATATATATATATATATATATATATATATATATATATATATATATATATATATATATATATATATATATATATATATATATATATATATATATATATATATATATATATATATATATATATATATATACTTTATCATAAATGCTAATGATTGTTTAACCATGCTGGTTCAATACAGTATGCAATATGTTTTTTATATTACTATGCTATGTCAATAAAACGCCGCGCTTTGGCTAGTTTCCAGAGCGAAGACATTGAATTAGGAAAATAAGAGAATCGAACCCACAACCCCCCCGTCGCCTTTACAGGTAGATGCTACGCCTCTACGCTACGACGGTCCTCACCAGCTAATACGTAAGAATTTCAGAACCAAGACAGCCAATTGCAAAACATTACTGTCCCAAGGTGCTAGTTATGTGAGGTACATAAATCATGGCCTCTAGGCGATCTTATTGGGGCAAGATACCTGCTTGTTTAAGTGAATTGCCGACCTTTTGGGAATAATTGGAGGATGATACGGGGCAGTTGGAAATTGGATTTATTGCTGGCCAGTTTCTATCGCTTTAATTGCCTAGATTTTTAATAGATGGGACTTTCTTGGAAGAATTTTCTTTTTAACGTTTGAAGATGTAATTATAGTTAGGTTTCTATGAAAACATTTTCTGTTCATTTGTGGAGGTAAAATTCTCTTTAATTGGAATCGTATCGAGATAATTCTATATAAAATACGGATTATTAAAGTAAGTATTCATTGACATTTATGTTAATCTAGTTAGCGGCAATTTCTATGATATATTCAAAATACTGTACTTATAGAGAGGGTTCGTAATAATTAAATGATTAAAAAGCTCACGTTATATTATTTTTATGACTTTAAATTTGTAGTCGTATGCACACATTTTGTTTGAAACAAACTACAAGTGTAACTTCGTAACAGTAATATATATGCCAGTGAATAATGATATATCAATAAATTTAAAATTTACGGATGTTTTGATTGTTTGTATTCTTAACTTTTCATAAATCTAATTGAACGGGGCGGTTTATATAAAAAATGCATAGATATTTACTGATTTTAATATTTGAAATTAATTTTAACCTAATACGTCCATGAGATTCCCTTATTTATATTGCCAATTTTTAGTTATCAGTTTGAGGTAGGCAGACGCAGCATGCAGAAGGAGCCTAGTGTTGCGACACTGTGTTTCCCGCTTTCAACCACTGAAGGCATTGCGATTTGAGTGCTGGAATTCGAGTGAAGCTAGTATGGATGAAATGTAAATAATTCATTCTTCGAGTGGGAATCGAACCCACAAATCATTTTGTTTACAGGCAGACATACTACCTTATTACGGTATATATTATATTATAATGATATGTTAAATAAACATATACAATAAAGATATATAGACATAGATATAGATATATTTACTATGAGTCAGAAATCCTTTTTACCCTACAATTGTTAAAACAAACGGTGAAAACAGTACACGACTATGTTGTTTTGATTGAATTTGACCAAAAAGCAGAGTGCAGGTATCGGATTTCCGATCAGGCAATTTATTGAAACATGGAACTGCCTCTACTACATGAACTCGATGTGTAACTTTACGAATTTCACATAGGTTATAGTTATTTTATTGACATAGTAATATAAAAAATATATTGCATACTGTATTGAACCAGCATGGTTAAACAATCATTAGCATTTATCATAAAGTCACTTTCTGCTGTATTATATATGTTTAAATTTTTAAATCTTAGCAAATATTGATGCAATTTCCTTAAATACATAGAATAATTTAGGAGGAAGGTTTACGTATAGCAGCTGCACAATAGAGCCTATGTCGCTATTTTTAGAGTAACTTCTTAAAAAAATATGTTTGTATTGTGTAATGACAAAAAACTGTTAAGGTTATTTGTATCTGTAGTCGCTAGTTTAATATAAAATGTTATCTTATTTATTTGTAAAGCAGTATAATATATATTACAATATAATAAGCACAATTAAATTATAAGCAATTTATCTGTTATATTCATACAATAATATATATATATATATATATATATATATATATATATATATATATATATATATATATATATATATATATATATATATATATATATATATATATATATATATATATATATATATATATATATATATATACCCAAAAGTACCGGTGATCTTTTTTCTTTAAATATACAAATATTTTAAAATATAATTTAAATTTGAGGACCGTCTGTGCGCAGAGGCGCAACGTGTGCCTGTAACGCGACAGTTTCTGGGTTCGATCCCCAGTCGGAGAAGATGGATTTTTCTATTTCCATTTTCTTCGCTCTGGCAAACTAGGCAAAGCGCGGCGTTGAGTTCCGCCACTCAACACGCAATGCCTCGAAAAAGGCGGAAAACGGGGACGGAGAAAGCAGGGACTAAGCAACGGAGTGTTTTAACACTAGGTTTCCACGGTCCCTGCAGTTCCCTCTGCCTACCCTGCCATGTGCGGGATAAAGCGTGAAGCTAAAAAAAAAAAAAAAAATTAAATTAATTTTGAAACTATCAACTTCAAAAAAAAAGTAAAATTGTTCACCTGTAATTCTACATCTTATTATTTATTATCTGTATTTTTATGTATCTTTATGTTATGTATTCCTATTTGTGGATCAAATAAATAACGATAAAAAAATTCATATCCAATTAAATGCTTCTTTCTATACCATCAAATTGAATTTGATTATAAAAAGCTTTTTTCCTCAAAAAACAATAATTAACAAAAACAAAAAGATAAGGATATTAATTACAAAATCACACAGAAAAATTAGGTTCATTATCTCATTTAAAATGCGAAATAATTAACAAAACTCTGTACAGAATTATTCAAACAATGTAACAAATTGGACGATCGTAAATTAAACTGGTGGTTTTAATTCCACTTTACTTATATTACGTCTATTTTGAACATTGCATATTGTATTTACATGTTTAAATATATATCTATGTATATATCTATTTATTTTTGAACCAATTTCATAACCCATACCCATAGAACTAATAAGCCTTGCGTTCACAGTAAAATGCTGTCTGCGCCGTAGTGGCATGAAAAAAAGTTTTTAGACATAAAACTTTTTGTTGTAATCATTTAAAAATGTATTTTTTTTATTTTTATCCAAACTTTATACTTCTTCAAAATACGATTAAGACACTAACTAGTTATGAATAAAAACGCAAGTAGCTAATTAGTCTTTGATAAAAAGTTGGAAGCTCAAAATTATTTCATTTCGAGATAAAAAAGTTCACTAATTCTATTTTATGATCTACAAAGAGAACTTTAGATTGCTAATTAACATTCTGTAAGGATTATTTTGTACTTCATTTGTTTACAAAAGCTTTGTATAATTGTGTATTGACTTCGTTATCTTTTTTTGCATAGAACAAAAAAGTACGCTTCCCATTGATATAGCTTGTTTTTTCTTCCTTAAATGAAGGTATAGTTTCATAACACAAGTAATATTTAAATAAATAAAGTTTCTTTTTTCAAGTAAAGTTAATTAAATTATCGTTTCAAAATAGAACGTCATGTTTCAAGTATGAAGCAAGCATATACTATCCTGTCAAAGTAGTCCTGTCAAAGAGATATATCTCTTCCTCATTCTGTAGTTTTTGGTGAATGAGAAGTGACTAATTGGTAAAGTTAAGTAGCATTTTTGAACTAAGAAATTTTTATATTACTCGTACTTAATCATGACTACTTCACTCGTAACATAACATGTATAAATATCACATAATGAAAAAATATTTCCTACGACCAATAATCATTTTTGGCCGTTTTTTGTATACAACCTCGAAAAATTTTACTATTTATTTAACTGTCTTGATGGATTTTTTGCATTTTAGACCAGCTATAGTTTTGATTTATCCTTCCAACTTGGAATAGGTCTGCCTCTTATTTTTTTTCTATAGGACTATTTCAGAATATTACTGTTTTGACCACCTATATTAGAATATATCCATTAAACGAAATATTTAGATTTTAAATAACTTACTAACTCTAACAAATTAGAAACAAAACAACAACATAATAAAAACTAAACAGTTTTATAAAGTTATCATGGCGTAGTAGCAAAGCGCATGAGGCAATGAATTATTTCCAATCTCAAGTATAAAGAAAACGCAGCGTTGATTTTCATATCTTGCTCTATGTACGTATCCCTGCAACAATACCTTGGCGCTACATTAACACACACACCCACACAATAATATATACTCCTATTACTGAATGGTATAGATAACATACGGACGTAATTACTGCACTATTGACAAACTATTTTGTAAGTGATTTAAAAATGTATCTAAAAAACTAAAGTTAACTCCTAATATTTTAAAAATTATTATTTAAAAGTTATAGGAAATTGTATCTTGTTATATACCAAAATGCTTTTAAACGTACGTGTCAATAGACCCAAGAAACTCATCATTCATTTCCGAAACAAACGAGCCTGCAAGCGAGGATTCGTTAGCTTTGTCGCACATTTTTATTCCGCGGTTCATAGAATATGTAACTTGGAAAAATATTATCTATGTGATAATATATATATATATATATATATATATATATATATATATATATATATATATATATATATATATATATATATATATATATATATATATATATATATATATATATATATATATATATATATATATATATATATATATATATATATATATATATATATATATATATATATATATATATATATATATATATATATATATAGTTAGTAAATATTGATATATTAGTGCTACTAGTTTTTTTTATTTATTTTTCATTGGCTGCACACTTTATACTACTCTTAGGAGGGTAGGCGAAAGGATCCGCATGAACGTGGAAACCATCTATTATTTTTACAATACGCATTGATTAAAAGTGGTGTTTATGAAATATACAAAAATATAATAAGTACATACAAATACACAACTTATATTTTTATTACAGTATAATATTATATACTCAACACAATATGAAAATTTTGTTATAAGCAAAATCCAAAGCACTGCATTTACATTACAATAAAGTAAGTTTGTACTAGACACATTGAAGTGTAAGTAAAATTTATTAATCTAAAATTAAATTATTAAAATTTATTAATCTGACATACCACTTCCACTATTGCCAATTCTAAGTACCTTCTTGCCCTAAGGAACAAATGAGCCGAGAGAAGAGAATATACTTTCAAGTTTTTTATACCTCACTCCAAAGATTTTCTTACGTTTGTTAGGCTGAATCTATTGTCTCCTTTGCGACATATTTCTTTATAACATGCAAGTGTTTATAAAGAGGGTGTTTTTGGGATATTATCATTTATTATAATAATAAATGTGGGAGCTTATATGCGATACTGTAAGTGCGATGCTATATATATATATATATATATATATATATATATATATATATATATATATATATATATATATATATATATATATATATATATATATATATATATATATATATATATATATATATATATATATATATATATATATATATATATATATATATATATATATATATATATATATATATATATATATATAATATATATATATATATATATATATATATATATATATATATATATATATATATAAATATATATATATATATATATATATATATATATATATATATATATATATATATATATATATATATATATATATATATATATATATATATATATATATATACATTAATGCATACATTTAATAGAAAGTATTATTACTATTAAAACGTTTTCACTATACATGGAATAAATATACATATTTTATATATATTAAATCATATATATGTCTAGTAACATACATATATGAATTGTTTAAAATATAAATAATATACCAGCTCATTGTGTGCTTTTTCTGTTTACAATGTATTATGTTTTTAAAATTAGTACTATATTTTTTTTTAAATATTGACCCTATCACTTTCAATTATTTTATGTTTTTTTCTTTTTAGACGATGTAGTGCCTCAGTATATGCGTGAAAATTGTTGATTAGATTGGCTTTACCTACTCGTCCATATGTAAGATAAAACGTGAAGATTAAAATCATATCTTTTATTTATTATATATTTGACCTCAGTTGCAAGTTATATTTTATTACTATGCGATATAGGAAAATAATTTAAATAGAACCCAAAATAGTGTGATTAGTTGTGAGATCTGAAAAATGTATTTAAATATTTTCCAATACACAAAAATAAATTAATAGATTACAAAAAAACAAGTATGCTAAGTAGTTTAGCAATTAAGTGCTATAGTATTTTGCTATACAATAAGAAGAAAGAAAAACTATTAAAAAACTTTAGAAAGCTCTACACCAAGCTAATATTCTCCCAATTGTCAAGAGGGTCTTGATATGACATTAGGCCTAAAATATAAGTAAATATCGTGCTACTAAATAAAACTATAACACAAGTAATAAAGACTTCATCTACCTTTCAAATAATGTAAGCCCTTATATATTATTCACTGTTTCTCCGCTGTACATAATTTTCAATAGTGTACATTAAGTTCGGTCACAAAACTAAAAATGTAGTGTTTTATCACTCATTGCATTTTTAGTCTAAAACATACAGATAGAAAAGCAAATCTTGAAATAATAAAATTTTAATTATAATTAATATTATCTTTCAAATATGTAATATTACATGCAATGTGCTATCATATGAAGTTATTTTAACTACCTTTGTGTATGGACGCTCGCTAAATAATCTAACAGCATGTTAACTATTGGACTAAAATACTAGATGTGTCATTTAATTTTTTTTAGCTTCATGCTTTTATCCCGCATATTGCAGGGTAGGCAGAGGGAACTGCAGGAACCATATGAACCTAGTGTTAAGACACTCCGTTGCTTAGGCCCTGCTTTCTCCGTCCCCGCTATCCGCCTTTTTTGGAGGCATTGTGTGTTGAGTGGCGAAACTCAACGCTGCGCTTTGCCTAGTTTCTAGAGCGAAGAAAATGAAAATAGAAAAACCCATCTTCCCCGAGTGGGAATCGAACTCTCAAACCGTCGTGTTTACAGGCAGACGCTTACGCTTCTGCGGCTCGGCGATCGCATGCAACGTAGAGTCGTTCGATGGGGACCCAAATATTTGTGAAAGGCTAGACACTTTGGCGCTGCGTAGAGACATTTCCTCGCTGTACGTTCTCTACCATGGAGAAAGGATAACTGTTTTGTAGAACTGTTTGATCTGGTGCCTGCCGCTGTATTCTCTAACGGCACAGTACGGCACAAATTAAAATATCATCCCCATCATCTGGACACGTGGAATTCCACTACTGTGCGGTTCCGTAGGAACTTTTACCCACGTACCACACTACTGTGGAATAGCCTACCTGCGGCAGTGTTTCCAGATCGATACGACATGGGTACCTTCAAGAAGCGCGTCTACGTCCACCTTAAAGGCCGGCAACGCTCTTGTAACATCTCTGCTATTACACAGGGCCGTGGGCGTCGGTGATGACTTACCATCAGGTGACCCGACCACTCGTTTGCCTTGTCCTTCCCATAAAAAAGAAATAAAAAAATCTTCATCACGGATGCGCCACGACGGTCATTTAAATATTATGAAATATTCTGTTCTCGTCCCATAACTAGTCGTTTTAAGACATAGTATATTAGAGCCTAGAGGTCTCTATAATTTCGTTGATAACTTAGAGAAAGATGATTAGTGACAATTTACGCACATATAAGTCATTTAAACTTCACTTGGTCTAACATATGACATTGGAAAAGTAATATGTTGGGGTAAATTAAAATTTATGTTTTTTTTTTGTTCCTTTTATTAGGCTTATGTCCTTTTAAGCATAAAACTAGAAGACTGAATTCGTTATATATTTATTATATATTTAACTTTATTTTATCACTTCCAGTATTAAAGAGTATACATCCATCCACCTAGGATTACCTCCGCCGTGGACACTGCAATATTGTACACCGAATTCTCATATGCATGCAAATAAGATGCTCGTAGCGACTACGCTTAATTTGTAATGTGAATATTACTCGGGCGAATGGTTTGCTATACCATTTGTTATAATATTAAGTAAACGGTTTTTTGCTATGAATAAGAAACCTTAAATGGAGAATTTACCATCTTATACTAAATATATATATTTAGTATGAGATGATATTTTTTTTTTCATATTTGTATATGATGTTTAGTTAAACTATACTATGACAAGAACAAAATTTATAATAATCTCTTTATCTTATTTGCGAAAATAGTGTGTAACCTTAGGAGCATGAATACGACTCGTATTTCGCTTCATCTACAGAGTGAGCTTAGTGAGTGCATATGTTTATTACAATATATGTTAATTTTTGCTTATCTCAAAGAAGAAACTACGAAATTACAAGGACTAAGGACTAGAAATAATTCAATTTAACGTATTTTTACTTAAGTAAAAATAGGACCGTCGTGGCGCAGAGGCGCAACGTCTGCCTGTAACGCGACGGTTACTGAGTTCGATCCCCAGTCGGAGAAGATGGATTTTTCTATTTTCATTTTCTTCGCTCTGGTAAACTAGGCAAAGCGCGGCGTTGAGTTCCATTACTCAACACGCAATGCCTCGAAAACAGCGGAAAGCGGGGACGGAGAAAGCAGGGATTGAGCAACGGAGTGTCTTAACACTAGGTTCCCACGGTCCCTGCAGTTCCCTCTGCCTACCCTGCCTTGTGCGGGATAAAGCGTGAAGCTAAAAATAGATATAGAATTCTACTAATCATTTACTTAGAATTATTTTTATGCTTTGGTTGGATACTACGATAGCTCAGTGGATGTTTAAATATCTTATGTCTTACTTTAAAATCTCTTGGGCTCAACTTACCGTCACGGTATTGAAGATAGTTGAAAGTCCCGGGACGGTTGTATGAGTTGTATTTTTCGTTATACAGTTCATTAAGTAATACAGATTACAATATCAACACAGCTTAGCACAGTTCACACTTTCTTGTTTTGAATTTTGAATATATTCGCAGAGCTCACGGCGCGTGACTCGCCTCTGGGCGAACGGTTTGACTCCCTGCCGCGTCGTCGAAAACTCCGTCCATTTCGGCGGCTATAAAATGAGCCCAAGATCCTACATGCTTCTTAAATTGTTAATCGACACTAAAGATAGAAAATACACTTAAAAAAAATGTGTAAAAATTTGAAAATGTAAAAATCAGTACGTTCAAAAAAAATTGTTTTCTTTGATAAATGACTCTTTTATTTTAAACTTAAATAGTGAGTATACCACATTGAAACTGCTCATTGCATATATTTGAATGAAACTCCTTTAGAGTTTATTTAAGTAAGTTACATTTTATTTAAAATGCAATGAAGCCGTTCTGTTGCAGTGCGACATCATGTAACTGTAACGGTGATGGTAGTGACAATTTCCGCTTCCGAATCTTTACAATTTAATCCAATAACATAACTTGTACTAGCTCACAAATTCTATAAAAAGAAATATAAAAGCATGTATTTTTCTATACTAATATTTTTCCTTAATAAAATCTTTATTCGTACCCTTTTGACTGCAATAATTTAAATTATTTAATAGTGACCATAAGAAAGTACATCTTTACATTTATTTCTATTTTTTTATGTCACTTAGAACTAGGCTATAACGAAGCGATATGTTAATAAATAAGTTTATACTTTTTTACTATAAATAATACTTGCATATCTCACATTATGGCGGAGAACGAAGAAAGTAATTTTATTAGTAAAGTCTCTATTAATAAATTTCATAATGAATAAACACTTACAGATCACATTTCCGATCACTTTAGTAAAACCTAGACATAATCTGATTAATAAATGAATTATTTTTTATGAACTAGGAAGCTAGCGAGCTAGCGGGAAGTGGGGACGGAAAAAGCAGGGACTAAGCAACAGAGTGTCGTAACACTAGGTTCCCACGGTCCATGCAGTTCCCTCTGCCTACCCTGCCATGCGGGATAAAGCGTGAAGCTAAAAAAAATCTCGCAAGTAGCATTTACTTTATTAAATACTTATTTAAGCTATCAGTTTCATTAGATAAGGAGAAAAGGGGAAGGATTCTTTTGTCAGAGCTAATACACTTTTCGCAAAATTAGAAAACACTGTGTTTGGTGCTATCGTGACGCAGTGACACAACATCGCGTCCGAATGTTATTGCGACGGTTGTGGGTTCCATTCCCAGTTGGAGAAAGGATATATTTCGTTCACTCGCTCTAGTAACAAGACCAAATGAGGTTTAGAATTCCAAAACATACTTGTAGAGAAACGACTTGTCACCAAGTTGGTGTTACCAGAACAGAAACGCAAGTTTTCCTCGGGCTAACCAATATATCCCATACATTACGTAAATCTATATGTTATTTTTTATTTCACTTTGAGTATCATTGAAAACCAATAAAATGTTATAGCTAAATTTTATAACGAAAGCACCATTTTTAAACTATCGTAGATACTAAATTTCAGAGCAAACATCGTACATCACAGCTGACAGTCTATACAACTCGATCTTCGTATTGGGTTAGTGTAAAATGAAAATTGAAGCTATTAAGATTTTCTGTTAAACAAATTCATAATAAATTATTTGATAGCGCGAAAATTTCAAATATAAACATTTTATGTACGAAATATATGTAGGAATGTTTTAGAAACATTTCGACTTTAAGGAAATTTGGAAATTGCAGTTTTTAGTACCTGATATGGTACTTAAGGAAAACATATAAAAATTTGAACGCAGTGGGACTCGAACCCGCGCCCTCCTGCGAACCGTGCAGGCGCTCTCACCACTGAGCCAAGCGTTCTGCATCACGCCGCGTTAATATATATACTCTTTCCCTTTAGAAAACTATATTTTGTGAAGCACAATTTTTGTATGCTTTGAGGATCGTCGTGGCGCAGAGACGCAACGTCTGCCTGTAACGCGACGGTTTCTGGGTTCGATCCCCAGTCGGAGAAGATGGATTTTTCTATTTCCATTTTCTTTGCTCTGGCAAACTAGGCAAAGCGCGGCGTTGAGTTCCGCCACTCAACATGCAATGCCTCGAAAAAGGCGAAAAGCGGGGACGGAGAAAGCAGGGACTAAACAACGGAGTGTCTTAACACTAGGTTCCCACGGTCCCTGCAGTTCCCTCTGCCTACCATGCCATGTGCGGAATAAAGCGAGAAGCTAAAAAATTTTTTTTTCTGTTATTATTTTAAAGAAATTACTTTTACCCATAATTCAACAGTTTTTCTAGTAAACAATTTAATATTAAAACGATACGCAAGTAACAAAAGGCTTTAAATTCGATACGTTTCATTTATATTGGACATGTTATTTATTCAACCTGGCTGATTCCATTAGTTCTTGTTGTATTGTATATGGATGATGAAACCTTTTTTTATTTAGTATGTTCTTTACAAAGTGGATATGTGAGAGTGGAAGTACATATATATATATATATATATATATATATATATATATATATATATATATATATATATATATATATATATATATATATATATATATATATATATATATATATATATATATATATATATATATATATATATATATATATATATATATATATATATATATATATATATATATATATATATATATATATATATATATATATATATATATATATATATATATATATATATATAGTCAAGTATATGTCAAGATATTTTTTTTTAAAATGTATCCTAATATGAATCTCGCTATGTTTTACAGAAACTCTTGCGAAAGCTTTTATACATTACGCCTTCGATATCCGCAAATTTATCTAAAGGTTGTCAATTTTATTCACTTATCGCTGAGCACTCGGCTATAAATTTTGTAAAACGACATCCGCGTTGCTACAAATTCATAGTTATTAAATTGAAAATTCCTTTAAATTTGTATGGAGAGATTTAAAATAATATTTTAATTTGATATTTAGGGTGTTTTATTCTTAAATACGTTTAAAAAATCTATATAAGTGAAATATATATTTCTATAATATCGTTAATAACTTTTACAAAATTCTAAGCTTTTAAAATCCTGGCCAGTTGCCGTGACTATTTTTTAAAAATAAATTGTTATTATATAATTTAATAAAGCTTACTTTTTACAGTGCGATAAAAACAAAAAAAAAAAATTAAATAGAAAGGGACAGAATATACAGAGAATTATCTTTACTTTTTTAATATAATATGACAACTGCACAAAAAATGGCCCAAAAATATATAAAATATTACTTTTCGATAGATAAGCCTGTTAGAGGTATATAGTAAAAAACTGAAACGTGTAAATGCCATCGTACAAAATCCAAGCCGTAAATAAAATATTCATTGCACTGAAAAAATATCAGTTCTAAATAAATCAAAGTATGTGCCTGTGACGGCTATATATATTTGGCGTGATTTTGAGAAATGACGCAAGACCACCCTCATGTATACTGTTTCCATTGTAATAAGGTTTTTTTTTAATTTATATTTAACGTTATGATATACATAGCAAATGCTACACGTTGCCTTATTATTGTTCTGATGTAAAAAAATATATTTCATATAAATCGATGTACGATTTACACCAGTTCATTAGTTATTTCGTAAACCACTGTACACGCATTGCTATGGACGCTTTTTAGGGACGGATAAAGAATTGTAGTAACCTCGTTTTCAACTAGGAAAGACCAATCTTGACTGTGACTAATTTGACAGGAGTTTTCGACTACAACATGGATAATATGTCTAATTAATTGCACTACACATTAATATTAGTACTTTTTCTCGTCTGATTTTATTTTCAGAATTTTCTTAAAAAATTACATACGTATTATATGAAATTTATAAGTTAAATTATCATTTATTTCTTATATATATGAAATAGTAAAACAAAATATTCTTCAATATTTACAATTTCCAAGTGAAAGTATAAAAATGAAATATGAAATTTAATAAAGTAGCTTGAAGAAGAATTGGATTCCAATAATTCAATTAGCAAACATAAAAAGTAAAACTGTACAGTAATTAATAATATATTAGTACCGTCACGACATATTGTTATGGAACAATGGAAACAAATGATAAGTCCACAATTTTACAAACGCTACCTGGTTACGACATTTGATTGATAAACGTTCGTGTACTTACTTCTTTTTATGTTTTTCAAACGATTTACATATCTATTAGGAGGATATCGCTTCATATATTTAAGGCTTTATATGTATATACAATTTTTTGTATAATCTAAGTTATTAAAATAGTGAAACCTTTTGTTATTTAATCCACATACCATGTGAGCACCATCGTGACGCAGAAGTGCAGCGTCTGCCTGTACATGTGACGATTAGTAGGTTCAAATCACTTTCCGGTAAGATGGATTATTGGCAGGTAGGCAAACGCGGCGTCGAGTGCCACGTGCCGCACCTCAATGCACAATGCTTCGAAAGGCAGGGATTGTAGTGATTTAATACTAGAAACCCATGGTTCCCTCTGCTGACTTAAAAAGTATTATAGCTTATGTTTGCTTCTCAACTTTTTTTTCTTTCTTTCCTCTTCATATTTTTTTGTCGTCAACAGTAACTACAATATTATAAATATTAATCACGACCGAGAACTAATACCTTCATTCCTTTGAAAACTATATCTAAGCGAGTTGTTCAATAACTTTATACAATATACATTATCACACATATATATATATATATATATATATATATATATATATATATATATATATATATATATATATATATATATATATATATATATATATATATATATATATATATTAATATATATATATATATATATATATATATATATATATATATAATATATATTATATATATATTTTTTCTTTCTTTCTTTCTTTCTTTTTCTCTTCATGTTTTTTTTGTCGTCAACATGAACTACAATATTATAAATATAATCACAAGAAAACTAACACCTTCATTCCTTTGAAAACTATATCTAAGATAGTTGAAATCATTTATATATATATATATATATATATATATATATATATATATATATATATTATATATATATATATTATATATATATATATATTATATATTTATATATATCTATATATATATATATATATATATATATATATATATATATATATATATATATATATATATATATATATATATATATATATATATATATATATATATATATATATATATATATATATATATATATATATATATATATATATATATATATATATATAATATACATATATATCTTGTAATAATTCTTTTCTTTTATTTATTTATTATATGTTAATTACGTAGAAATATATTTTGCCTATATTAGGAAAATTCTAAATCATGTACTCTACTGTTGCATTCTCACTATAATTTCATTCTATAAATATCAAGATAATGACGAAATAAAACGACGTAAAAAATTATACCAACTTACTTCGTAACGAATTTGAGGCCGTAGCCTACTTTACTTTGAATTAAATACTCTGTTCCACATTGTCTTTTGTTTTTCCATCCAATATTTTTCACATTATTTTTCAGAACTCAAGTAGTTTGATATCAGATTTGTAAAACATATGGGTTTTATAAGGATCTTACAATAAGAGGTTTGGAGTGGGAAAGTAAAAATAAAAAGGTAATGACGAGGTCAAGTGGGTTTTCAACATTGTATATGTAATACTTATGATGCATTATATGTTGTCTTTATATATTGCATTCGGAAAATATCAAACAGGATAATTATATTTATAGATAGGTACTAGAATATATCGGTACTTTCTCACCCTTCATAGAGCAGAGTAGGGTAGTGCTCCGTGTTCTACTTTCTAGAATTCGCGTGTTGTGAAATATAACAATATCTGAAACAGAGAAGAAAAATAATGTAATATATTATCCAGAGTGATTATTATCCATGGATATTATAGTGAAATGCTATTCCTCTACGCAACGTCTTCGTTTGGATGGATTGTATGCTGTTGGCCCTGCGGCCTCTACAGCGTCACCTTGGCGTGGGGAGGCCGAGCTAAAAGAGCTCCGACCTTGGCTTGGCTACCATGGAGTGGCACAAAAACGGCGGAAAGCGGGGACGGAGAAAGCAGAGACTAAATCAACGGAGTGTCTTAACACTAGGTTCGCATGGTTCCTGCACTTCCTCTGCCTAGCCTGCTATGTGCGTGAAGCTAAAAAAAGAGCATATTTATATGTAAATTTTCTCTTTGCTAATTTGAATAATGGCATGTGT
The DNA here is from genome assembly GCA_037178615.1 of Dione vanillae. Classification (NCBI taxonomy): domain Eukaryota; kingdom Metazoa; phylum Arthropoda; class Insecta; order Lepidoptera; family Nymphalidae; genus Dione; species Dione vanillae. The sequence goes on from JAZFAU010000895.1 coordinate 27,796, forward strand.
CTCTTACATATAAATTAAAGGATTTAAAGTAGGCTCAATAAAGAAGGTAGAGAGTAAATCGATAGCATTCACCATACTAGTCTGTCTTGTCCCGTTCTGTCTGTCTGTATATCTGTATATATTGGGTCAGAAAATTAGTTAAATTAATTTAAAAAACATTTTTTTAAACTCTTATAACAGAAATGAAACACAGATTTTACACTATTAATAATATTTACCAACGCACCAAGGATTTTATTCTATTAATAATAAATACCGTGAAAGAAAAACTGTATTGTTTTATTAAATTTAAACTTTACGGCATACTTTATAGCAACATATATTCCCAATTTTATGATACGAGTCCGTAATAAAAGAGTAAAATATGGGATGAATGGGATCGTTGTGGGATTTACGCCTTTCAATAAAATTTTGGTTTTCACCCAACCTGTTGACGTAAAATGTTATTATACTATTAGAGGTAATATAAGCATTATCGATAGTTTTAACTGGCACATCTGTGAGACCTTTGATCTTGACATTTCGTGTCATATATATAACGTGCTTTTTTATCTAAGCTTTGTTCAACGAAGCTTTACACTTTAGCTTAACTTTAAAGACAGTCCATTCTCCGCGGTCCATTCTTAAGGCAACAATACAAGTTACTGACGAACAAAAATTTTGCTCTAATTTGATAAAAACGTATAAGTTACTTGATTAAAGCGCTTGGACCGATTCCAAGGCACGGATAGCAATTCTGTTACATTTCCTTCTTCTCAATATATATGTGTTATTGAGAAGAGATTTTCTTATTTTCTAAGTTGATAGAAATGTATCCTTAAATAGTAAAAATTAGGGATTTTGTTAATATGTGAGAACATTAATATATGAGAGCGTGTATGAAGAGGCTAATGACAGTGGACGAGGCGAAAAAGTATGCAGAGACCGTAGCGTTTAGCGCTCCGTCCTTTCTGACTACCCCGCTAGGAATATACTCGTAGCGTGAAGTGTGAAGTGCGCGCGTTGGCTGTGTACGTGTAGAATTATCAATAATAATTGAATTTCTTCCACAATTATGAATTCACAACATATAATGATGACGATATTACATTTAATAAATTATAAAATATTTTAATTAAAATAAAGGGTTCAACAAGTCATCAGAGTCTTCCCGTTATTACAAAAAGAAAGTTAGCCACAGTGAATGAATCAGGACACGAAAAGTCAAAGTTTAGTTAGAATAAGTGAGTTTTAACTCAAGAAATGTATTGAAGTGATACGCTAATGGCGTTTTGTAATTAAATGTCGTGTAATTTATATTATCCTATAAATGTTAACTTTTGTGTTTGTTTTTTTTTTCAGTTTCACTTAATAACCCCAGAACGAAATTAGATCAAATTTTGCTACGTAGCTTATATATTAGAATAGCACTTGCTTTACATTATAAAATGTATGCAATTCATTTTATCAATAAATACGTAATAACTTAGTTCATGCGAAGCCGCGGTCGGGAGGCTAATATTTTAACTATTAAACTAATTTTATAACTGGCATGTAGAAAATCTTAATAATACCATTAGAAATTATTTGATAACTTTTATAAAATATGTATTATTAAAACTATATATATTTTTATTAAAACAATTTTAATATTAACTTGAAGTGAGGACCATCATAGAGTAAGACTGCGTAGCTTAGCGGTCAAAGCGCTCGGAAATTTTTGAAAAGGTGCCGGTTCAAATCCCGCTGCGTTAAATATTTTCAATCGTTTTCTTTAAATGAAAAAAGCTGGCTCTAAAACGAACGTCTTAGAGTCTTAGAGCTTATCTCGTTGTATACAATTATCAAATTAGTCAGAGAGAACTGTAGGCTTAAAAAAAACCTAGTGTTAAGATACTACTATTCCCCTTTTGAGGCATTATATAATGAGTGTCGGAACTTGCCGCGTTGCCAAAGTGAAAAAAAAAATTAAAGCAATTCTTCCCCAAATCGAACCCACAATCATCGCGTTCACAGGTTCAACACTGCCCCTCTAAGCCACGACTGCTAAATTTAATTATTAAATTAAAATTAATGATTCTTTTAAAATTCTCTTCCTGCTTCGAATTACGCCACACAAATTGTGCACGGGATCTGTTTTCGTTAGGCCAACTTAAATTAGATAGCTTAACCCATCTGTGATTCTTTGATGAAACTAAAATTGCTGTTCGATGTTTCAGCTTTATCGTGTTTCTTCTATTGTAATTACATTTTGTTTTAATGGGTCAATATATTTAAGTACAATTATGTCTTTTGATATTATATATCATAATGCTATAGTATGAAAATATTAAATATATATATTTAATTTTTAAATATTTCATAAATTTTATTCGTTTTGTTTAGTATAGCAAAATTTACTTTAGAAACGTATTAAAAAAATGTAAAATCTTTAAAACTGTCAACAATTGTCAACAAGCTAATGTGTATGTGCGTACTTGTTGACGTATTTTATTTGCGCATATAATAGAACGAGTTAACGAAAATAATAAGTAAAAAGAAGAAATGACATATATTTTACTTTCACGCTGCATAAGGCAGTATAAGAAAGAGAACATCTGATCCCCATTTAGCGCCTTTCAACGCCACGCTTTTATCCTAGAGCGAAGAAAATTAAAATAACTCATTCTCTCCGTGAAGGAATCGAACCTACATATATATTGCACTACACTACGCGTCTAGGCCACGACGGTCTTTTTCATATACATATCTTAATACAATAAATTCCATCGTAGCACAGTGGCTATTATGATCTACGTTATTTAATTATAATATACAATGAGTATAGGTGTGATGATGTTTAATCACCAACCCAACGTGTTTATAAAAGAAAGTATCTTCTTTTTTTTTTTTTAACTTCACGCTTTATCCCGCATATGGCAGGGAAGGCAGAGGGAACTGCAGGGACCGTGGGAACCCAGTGTTAAGACACTCCGTTGCTGAATCCCTGCTTTCTCCGTCTCCGCTTCTTAAAAAAGTATCTTCAAAAGTAAGAAATGAGAGAAGAATTACTATATCACAGATTCACAGTAACGGGGCTGAATCCATCGCGTTATAGGCCCTAAATTTACCTGTAAATCGTTATCATTATAAACACGTTGTTTTCAATTTTACCTTTGAATTTTTAATAAAAGGCGAAATATTTATACGTGTTATAGGACAACTGGCACGCTTGAAACGCCATTGATAGAAAGAAGAAGAAGAAGATGTTATTTTTTTTATAGGTTCATGCTTTATCCCGCACAAGGCAGGGTAGACAGAGGGAACTGCAGGAATCAGATGAACCTAGTGTTAAGTAAACGGAGTGTCCATTGCTTAGTCCCTGCTTTTATTTCCATCCCCGCTTTCCGCCTTTTTCGAGGCATTGCGTGTCGAGTGGCGGAACTCAACGCTGCGCTTTGCCTAGTTGCCAGAGCGAAGAAAATGGAAATAGAAAAATCCTTATGATTTATTTATAAACAATCTATTACGAACATCAGACTTTTCTTAAGTGGACGCCAGTCACTTAGCGCACCGTCTTTTTACGTCCGTACGGAGTCAGAGTTTGACAGTCATTAAATACTCACCTTCCCAATCAGGTAAGTCAAAGCATGATGTTGAATTCTATCACTTAACTTTTTTTTGGTGAAAATCGGAGAACACAGTGTTTTGAAAATACGTCACTGCTGTATACATTATAATACGCAGAAAGCAAAAACAATTACAATTAAAATAAATACAATTAAAATTGGAGCTACCTGTATATACATAAATATTTTTTATTTATAGCTTCATTTTCAACACCAAAAAAATACCCATAACTCCATCTATCTCTATAGAGAGATAAAATTTTATTTTTTCACATTTTAATTTATTGTGTTTGCAATAAAATGTTCATATAAAAGCCAAATAGAAACAAAGGTGAATGAAATTTTGATATGACCTACCGTTCACCGCGCTACAGTACACGTAAGCGAACGCGTAAATTACTTCTATAGTAAAACGTACAGCGCCCTTGTCGTATGAACTATGGTTATTGCACCGTTAATACTTTAGCGGCTGTAGTAATATAGCGTAAATTTTCCACTGTATTTCATAGTATAGATACTAATCGTCGGTCAGGTCGTAAATAAGACTGGTTGTATATACATAATACGTTATAAAGATGGTTTCGTACTCGAAGCTATAAACATAGATGCTATAAAGCTGTTTAGCTTCACTTGCATATTGAAAATATTGTTTTTTTTTTGTCAAATAATAGTAATTTGACACTGTATTCAGCATACTTATCGGCTTCTAGTGTTAAGACATTTTGTACGACATCTCTCTAGTGTTAAAACATTTTGTACTCTGTTTTCCACTTTCAAAGATATTGTGTGTTGAGTTGCGGAACTCAACGCCGTCTTCTATTTTGGTACTTTCTTAGTTGATCTTTGTCTTGTACGAGGAACAATTAAAGTATTATTTATCATAGAGTAACAATTGAATACATAATCATTGCATTACAGCCCGATGCTGTGATGCTGTACCAATGCGGCCTCATATTGTCATAAAATTTTAAAATTTTTGTGATCTTTAATAATGATACCGTAAGTTTAGGAAGACATATGAAAATAAAAAAAAAAACAAAAAGGATATATCTAAAAAAAATTAAAAAACCAGGAGTGAACGTCCACTACTGAACAAAAAGGCCTCTTCAAAGGTTTATTCTTAGGAATACTTACCATAATCACCAGATTTTGCAGTCAGTTATTGTAGGTACCTTCTCTGCTCACTTAATCTTCTATTACAATTTTCGACTATTTAACCAATGTAGACATTCTTTACTCTTTTAGTATATTATTTCACTTTATTTTACCCTGTATTGAAAAAACATTTAGTAGGGTATAAATAATTAATTATCTAATACATTATGATTTTACGTTTTTGTCTAAACTAATTTATAAAAGCTATTGTTTGGGTAAATAGATTCCACGTATAATTTACGGAGAATATATTTATAATTATTTTTTTAAGGTAAGGTAAGGTGGCAAGAAGAGTAAGCACTAATTTCAGCTACTCGACATGCAATGTCTAAGAACTGGGCGGAAAGCAGGGAACGGAGTGTCTTAACACTATTTTTCCTATGTCCTCCCTGCAATATGCTATAAAAAGTGTAAAGCTGTTTTTTCCAGTATATTTGTACAATACAATACAATTTACTATGTACTTAATCCCGGCAACGTCTTTGACGACACGTTTGCAATGATCGATAGCGACAAATACGTTACCGTGAACTGCAATAGAATGTTTATTTATGTGGAACTAGTATTAAGTTGTGCAAACTTTATATAGATATACTGTTTAAATATATTTGTGATATTTTTATAGTGCAATTCAAAATCTAAGAATTTTCTGGTAACATAGAAAGTTCTATATACCGGCATACAATAACTAATATTTGAAATTCGAGAACAGGGATTACGGTAAAAAGCAGCAAGCAAAAAAGCATTAGTTGCAATATTATGTAAAGAACCGAATGCATGAAAAACACGTCAGTAAACTTTGATTTGGTTTATTTAATCTATAATATACATGATAATAATTAGAAATTTACAGAAATATAATAAGTTTCTATGCTGTTGTTGTGTATTTTAATAGTATCTGACTGTGAATACTATGATTGTGGATTCAATTTTCAACGGAGAAAAAATATTTAAATTACCTTCGTTTTTTTGCTTTGGTAAACAATATTAATACAATTGGTGGTTCAACATTCAAACCCTCGAAAATTGATTCTTGCATTCCATGAATTAGTCGTACGGGTGTTAGGCTCATTGTGTTGTAAGAAGAGGAACTTAGAGCAGTGGGATTTGTAACCTAAGAGTATGGTTAAGAGACCTCATCTCCATTCCTTTCTCTCACTCTTTTTCTATGTGCTAACGAGCAAGTGAGTCATCTGATGTAAAGTGATTATCATCGCCACAGACATCCAAGATGCCCGAGGGTTCAAAAGTGAGGTAACTGGCCTTTAAAAATAGGTTGACGTTCGTTCCTTGAAAGTTTTGATGTCGTATCGGGTGGGAAATACTTTTGCAGAGAGCTCGTTTTACAAATAATTCATTATCATCATCATCATAATATCAGCCGTAGGACGTCCACTGCTGAACATAGGCCTCCCCCAGGGACCTCCAGTGCACCCTGACTAATGCTATTCGCATCCAGTGGCTGCCTGCAACCCGGACCAAGTCGTCCGTCCACCTGGTAGGAGGCCGCCCCACGCTGCGCTTGCCGGTACGTGGTCTCCATTCGAAAACCTTTCTGCCCCAGCGGCCGTCAGTTCTCCGTACTATGTGCTCTGCGCATTGCCACTTCACTTACAAATAATTATAATATTAATAACAGTTACCTTCCCCTAAGCTAATTCAAAACGATTCTTTTAGTGCTGAAAATATCAACATAGTTTCAGATACGCCAAAAAGAACTTTTTCAGAAAATAAAACAAAGAATTTTCTGTTATTTGTCTCGGTTTTTAATAAGTTTGTTATTAGTTATTATTTTGAATAATAATGAGACATACTTTCTACGAAGAAGAAAGTGGGTAACAGAGTATCTTAACGTCCCTCTGTCTATCCTGCGCTGTTTATATCGTGAAACTAAATAAAACACATTCTAAAAAGCATTGTGTCGGAATAAAGATATTCACAGCAATAAAATAATAATCTTTAATGCTAAGGATTTTTGGTCTCTTGGTCTCATAGGAAAACTAATTCAGATTGTAAAGTTACACTTCGTTATTAATTTACAAGCGTGGCGCGTTTAAGAAAATATATTGATTAAACATTGTTTTTTTCACATCCTCCGACACATATCTTCCTCTGTTTTGTAATTCTATTTATTTATATTTAAGTTACTAATACCATAACAGTAAAATCACTGCATAGTTTGGTTAACTACCTCGGCTTGTATAGAATTATTATCCATATCTATTATAAATTCATTGCTACAATTTGCTCTAAAGACAACTGATGCCGCCATGACTAATAGTTATTTACAAAAAAAACATTTTGTTGAGTTTTCCCTTTTTACAGTACAGTCTGATTTCAAATGATAGTCAATTGATACCTCAATTTTATATTTTAATTTTCCCGGGATGATAAAAACCGAGGCATCTAATTGCTCACGAATATAATTTGTTTTTCTTTGTCATACTTAATACAGAGTAAAAAAATAATACATGAAATAATTCATTCGTAAATGAATATTCTCTTATAACATGAGAGCTTCAACGCTCGGCTGAAGTTTACAAGTCTTATGCGTCATTAAGTGGAGCTATCGGTGAAAATATCCAAACTCTGGGGACTTTGCGACAGTAAATTATCCAAAATTCACTCCTTTAATTCCCTTTCGAGATAATCACAGTGATTAATCTACATATTAAAATTATATGTTTCGTATGTGTATTTTATATATCTGTATGCATATATAAATATTGATTCATTTTACTTTTCCACTTAGAATCAATAAGATGATTACATGTGTACGTCAGATAGAGCGAACGGAGGAGTGTCAAAGGAGATCAATTCGCTAATAAATATCGAATTGAGCCCCTCTGAAACGTACACACACGACTTAAAACTAAAATTACGAGGGTTCCAAGCGCGGCCTGGTGAGAAGAGCCCACATCAAGTTCAACCAGGTTTCCCTAAACCTATTGTGATCACTTCACAAACGTCATTCTAACTTATGGAATTCAAATTATAAATTCGATTTTATAACCAGGTTTATTTTTGCTTCACGCTTTATTCCCGCCACATGGCAGGGTAGGCAAGAAGAAGAGGGAACTGCAAGGGCCGGTGGGAACCTAGTGTTAAGACCCGCCGGTACTTAGTCCCTGCTTACTCTCCGGCCCACTTTAATTTATAATTCATTTTAAAAGTTCAATATATAATTATATACAAGAATAGTAAGCAAGTTAATTGCACAAAATAAATAATTACTTAAATAGTTAAATAAATATATTATTGTGTAATATGTAAATAAATTTTATATAGCAGTGTGAAGTTAAATATGTTTAGAAAATACGATCGTAAGTACCTACAAAAAAGAAATTTAAGTATTCCATACTGTAAAAGAATATATTGAATATTTCCAATACAATTTTGTTGCCGTCCAGAGGACCGTCGTGGCGCAGAGGCGCAACATGTGCCTGTAACGCGACGGTTACTGGGTTCGATCCC
>JAZFAU010000896.1:0-36006 GCA_037178615.1 Dione vanillae
TGCACATTCCATCAGCCACGAGCACCATACGGAGCACAATGCTAGGCGTCCCCCCGAGGCGACGCGCACCAGTGCGTCCCCGCTGGTGTGAAAAGTGGAGGACGAATGCGGCGTTGGGGACCGCCACCCAGCACGCCATGTCCGGAACGGCGGGAAGTGGAGGACGGAGCTACAAATAGCTGCGTGGAATGTAAGAGGAGGGTTGGACCAGAAGATGAATGAGCTATTAGATGTGATGGATGAGCGAGATTTGGATGTCATTTGTATGACTGAGACCAAGCGAAAGGGTAATAATGCAACCGATTTGCCGGGCAGCCGCGTCGCTCTCGGGGCCGGGTTCCAGAGAGCGAACGCGGTTGTCAAGGTGTAGGTGTGTTATTGTCCTCTCGATTGGTTGGTGCAGTGGTAGAGTACGAGGCGATCAACCCTAGACTGCTTTGGGTTCGCTTCAAGCTGGGGATTACAAGAATATTCTTGTTGGTGGCATATGCGCCGGTATCCTCAGCTTCATTGAGCGAGCTTGAGGGGTTTTGGGAGAGTGTCAGGGATGTTCTAGGCAGTGTTAGAGGAAATGAAAAATTAATATTATGTGGAGACATGAATGGATGGGTCGGAACCGCGAGAAGTGGTTACGAAGGTGTGTTAGGTCATTATGGTGACAGAAGAGTGAATGAGGCTGGAAAGCTCATTTTGGAACGTTGCAAGGAAAGGAATTTGTTTGTGGCAAACACGATGTTTGACCACAAACAAATTCACATGTATACGTGGGAGCGCATGGGAGAGAAAAGTATGATTGACTTATTCCTAGTGGATCAGCGGATTCGAAACAAGTGATGGACACACGTGTGTTTAGAGGTGCCGACTAGGGAACGGACCACTATCTAGTAATTGCTAGATTTAGGGGTTTGTTCGTAGGATGGCGTAACCGCACAAGGTGTTCATACTTGGAATCGAATTATCGCATAAGAAGCTGGAAGCTTCAAGATCCACCGATCAGAGAGGAATATATAGAAAGGGTTTCCGAAAAGCTTGACAGTTGTGAAATAGGAAATGAAAGTGTTGAAGTATGCTGGCAGAACCTTAGGAGCTGCATGGTGGAAGCTGCGACAGAGGTATGTGGTACAAGGAAAAGAGGCTTTAGTAAAAAGCGTGACGAATGGTGGGATGATGAAGTGAAAGATGCTGTAGAAAGAAAGAAGAAGGCATGGCAGGATTATAAAGCCTCGAGTAAGAATAAAAGTATGAGAGAGATTAAAAAGAAAGAGTATAAGCTGCAAAAGCACCAAACGAAAGCACTGATAAAGATGAAGCGTGAAAGAACCGAGAGTAAAAGAGATGAAAGGTTGACGAGCAACTTCCGGGATAATACGAAGCTTTTCTGGCGAGAAGTTAGTGATTCACGGAGTTGTTCGTCAACCTTTAAAATGAAAGGGGTGCTTTCGAAGGACGGTGAGATACTTACAAGCAGATCACACGTTTTGCAGCGATGGGCGGAATTCTACAAGGAGATGTATGAATGTGATGACGCTTCTGCCTCAAGTGACAGCGACAAGCTGAGTCTTGATGTAGCAGATGGCGAAATCAGTATAAAAGAAGTTGAGAGTGCAATAAGAAGCTTGAAATGTGGTAAGTCAGCGGGAGCGGATGGAGTTACTGCCGAGATGATCAAATATGGTGGACCTCGCATCTTGTACTTGTTCTGGTTTCTGTGCAATTTATGCTGGAAATCGGGGGAGGTCCCAGATGATTGGCAAGGTGCAGTCATCGTGCCTTTGTATAAAGGCAAAGGTTCACAGATAGACTGTGCAAGCTATAGGGCAATCAGTTTGATTAGCTTAGGTGGTAAAGTATATGCAAAAATTTTAGCGAGAAGAATGCAAGACAGATCCGAAAGGCTACTGTGGGAGGCCCAAGGAGGTTTTAGACCTGGAAGAGGATGCATGGATCAGATCTTTTCCATCCGTATGATCACAGAGAAGTTTTTGGCTGTAAACCAAAAGGTTTTCTGTGCTTTTGTGGACTTGGAGAAGGCGTTCGACAGGGTTGTGAGAAAGAAGTTGTGGGAGATACTACCCCGGTACAATGTGAACGGACCCTTGCTGCAGGCTGTAAAATCTCTTTATAGAGATCACTCAGCCTGTGTGCGAGTAGGAGCCGACATGTCGCCTCGGTTTGGCATCCAATCGGGTGTCAAACAGGGTTGTGCCATGTCGGCTTGGTTGTTCAATTTGTATTTGGATAGCTGTCTCCAAGGACTGAAAGAAAGTGACATGGGTGTAAAAGTGGGTGACTTGAAGGTAAATTGCTTGTTGTACGCAGATGATGCAGTGCTTATTGCATCATCAGAAAGCGAGTTGCAGGCATTGGTCACCATTCTGAAAGACGGGTGTGAAACTAATGGTCTAAACCTGAATGCAAGTAAGACAAAGGTTCTGGTATTTGAAAGAGACGAGGAAAGGACGGAATGCAAGATTTTCGTGAATGGAAAATTATTGGAACAAGTGAACGAAGTAGTATACTTGGGAAGTATGTTAAGTAGAGATGGTAGATACGAAATGGATGTGGAAAGACGTGTTGCTGCCGGTAACAGAACGAACGGTGCCTTAGCTGCGTTGTTGAGACGGCAGAACGTCAGCGTCGCTGCACGTTTGGCCGTACACAATGCAGTTTTGGTTCCGACGCTGTTATATGGCAGTGAAACGTGGGTATTACAGAAGAAGAATGAAAGAAAGATGAATGCTGTGGAGATGCGATCTCTTCGAAGGATATGCGGAGTCAGCTTAGCTGACCGAATCCGCAACGAAGAGGTACACAGGATGGTAGGTACCAGCGAGGATGTCACAGTAAGAATGAAGAAGAACGTGCTCAGATGGTTTGGGCACGTCGAAAGAATGAGTGACGAAAGAATGGTAAAAAAGATATATGATGGAAAAGTGAGTGGTAAGAGAGGTAAGGGGAGACCTCGGTTGACTTTCGAAAACACAGTATCGAAGATACTGGAGGAAGGTCACGTAAAAAGCATGAGGACTCCCCGGAGAGCATGCATGAAGAGGTTAATGACAGTGGACGAGGCGAAAGAGGTATGCAGGGACCGCAGCGTTTGGCGCTCCGTTCTCTCTGACTACCCCGCTAGGGATAGAGCGTGAAGCTATGTATGTATGTATGTATAAATTAACAGACTAACAATGCTTTTAAGTCATATAATTCAATATTTTCTTGATGAACCTCGCAATTTCATTTGATAATAACATAATATAGCTACCATTATGATAAAAACATTGTCAATATACATATGGTTTGAATAAATTTTATAAAATATACATATATTATATGTAAACTGTGTATATTGAAAATTCATATATTTATACAGAATGTAAAACCTTTTGATATATCAGAAATGAGCAAAGGTTATATAAGCAAAAGTGACTTATGACTTAAGTTGTTACTTATGTATACCTATATAAAAAAAAGAAATAAAAAAATGTAATATTACAATTACTTTGGATAAAAAGAATATACAACAATAACCGATTCACAGACAGGTCACTAGCAAATAATTGAAACACTTACTTATTTAGAGCATTTAATTGATAAATTCTGCATCTGCAAACTGCATCGCCTGAACATACACCTAAGTCAAAATATAGACGTTGAAGAAACTTGATGTAAATTGAAGGATAATATTGTTGACATCGGCAAAAGAATTCTTCAACCACAACAATATGTACCTAAAAACCGCTGGATCACTCAGAAAATCTTAAATCTAATTGATCAGCGCAGAGCTTACAAAGGAATTAATGAACAACAATATAAAGCTTTAAACAAAATTATCCAAATAAAAGTGGTTGAGGCGGAAGAGAAATGGATAGAAGACCAATGTGTTGCGATAGAAGAGTTCGAGGCCCGGCATGATTCTTTTAATGTGCATAAGAAAGTCAAAGAACTTACAGGATGTACTAAATCACACAATTCCAATTGTACATTGTTGGATGAACAGGGAAATTTTGCCAAAACCATCGAAGATAAGCTTAAAATTTGGCAAAAATATAAAACAACACTATTCCATGATATAAGACCTAATCTGGAATCAAGTTCACCTGAACCAGAACTAACCCGCCCATCAATTACAAAAAGTGAAATTGCTTATACCATTAAAATGTCCAAATCAGGAAAATCTGTGGGAAAAAATGAAATACCCGTTGAACTTTTTAAACTGCTTGACTATACAAATTTAGGAATAATCGTAAAGCTATTTAATTCTATATATGATTCGGGCATCATTTCATCAGATTGGCTCAAATCCACTTTTGTCACCTTGCCCAAGAGTGCATCTGCTAAGAGATGTGTCGAATACAGAACAATATCTTTAATGAGTCATATCCTGAAATTATTCCTTAAAATAATTCATAAAAGAATTTATGCTAAATGTGAAAACCTAATTTCGAGAACGCAGTTTGGGTTCATGAATGGCTTGGGAACAAGAGATGCTCTTTTTGCGTATCAGGTCATACAGAGATGCTGGGACATGAATCAAGATGTGTTTGTATGTTTCATCGATTATGAAAAAGCATTTTATAGACTATCGGCTTGGACTCTAAAGACGTAAGGTTCATAAAACACCTTTCTTGGAATCAAACGGCAAATGTTCGAGTAGAAGGCAAACTAACAGATGAAGTGGAAATCTTACGAAGAGTACGGCAAGGATGCATTCTATCCCCAATCCTTTTTAATCTATACTCGGAGATGATATTTAGAGAAATGCTCGACAATTTGGATGTGGGCATTACAGTGAATGGCCAGATTATTAACAATATCCGCTATGCCGATGACACTGTTTTACTAGCACCGACCATAGAAGAACTTCAAATCCTTCTAAACAAGGTTCATTCTGTTAGTGCCATGTATGGTCTCAACATCAACAACAGGAAAACCAAATATATGGTCATTTGTAAAACATCACCCACTCACTCACCTCGACTTTGTAGTGGTCAGGCCCTTCAAAAAGTAAGCAAATACAAATATTTGGGATGCTGAGTTGATGAAAAGGGTGATCACAGTCTTAAAATAAATTGCCGCATAGAGCATGCACGTAAGGCTTTCTTTAAACTTAAATCACTTCTGTGCAATAAAAAGCTGAACGTCGAGCTACGAGTACGATTGGCTCGTTGTTATATTTTCTCCATTCTCTTGTACGGCGTTGAAGCGTGGACCCTTAAAGAATCGATGAGTAAGAAAATTGAAGCCTTCGAAATGTGGGTATACAGGAGAATGCTAAGGATATCCTGGAGAAACAAAATAAAAAATGTAACCGTGTTAAGTCACATGAACAAAGAAGCTGAGGTTATATACATGATTAGGAAAAGAAAGCTTGAGTATTTCGGTCACATCTTAAAAAATTCTAAATATGAATTCCTGCAGTTAATAATACAAGGCAAAATCCAGGGAAAGCGAAGCGTTGGGCGAAGGAGGATATCCGGGCTAAAAAATCTACGCCAATGGCAAGGTTTGGCAAGAGTACCCGTTCCCTTTTCAGAGTTGTGGTATCAAACGTCCAAGTCGCCGTAATAATCGCCGAACTTCGCAAGAAGATGACACCTTAAGAAGAAGAAGAATTGAAAAATTAGGTGGCTACTACGATTTTTTTTAGTAACAATTATTCATTTTAAAATATTTAAAAAAAATTCTGTAAAATCCCTTTTACTATGGTATCTGTACCAAAAAGTTTTGTCTATGAACACGTGTTGGTAGCAGCTCCTGCAAACTATTCTGATAGTATAAGCAAAACTTTCCACTCGAATCCGAAATTGTCCAACAACGTGTAGTCAATGGCTGGAAAAAGGAACTTCAAATGTTTATTTCTATGTATTTTCGTGTTATTTCTGTAAGGCAATATGGCATATAGTAACTATTTCACGATAGTAAAAACTATAATAGCATCTGAGAATATATGCTTAGTTTTATAACTATATTACATTACTTTGTACTGTTGTGTATTACATTTATATTTAATTGCTTATGTAAAGTCTCAAATTGTTTTAATTACATTTGATGAAATAAAAACAAAATCTTCTGCTCAAAAGATTTCGAATTTATTCAAACTTCAATCAATATTTGTCATTAATTAATTTATTGACATTTAATACAAGATTGAATTAATTAATTCATCATCACATTATTCAAACATGATTCCGACATTTTATTTTAGATCAATAGTCGGTGGCCTTTTCTTATATATGGGGCTGAAAACCTTTTTGAAATTGCTCTTACTTAAGTGAACCTATAGTTGCCAACAGATATATGCTATTCATAAAAGAAAAACTATTCATATACAAATAAAATTATGAAAATTTAAACGTAAATAATACCGTAGGAAATTATATTAAATCATTCTCGCTCATAAACGAAGTAAATTTTCTTTTAAAGTCATCCCTAATTCTTTGAAGAAGCCACCCCACAAATTCAAGTTTTTCAACTGCAAAGGGCAATAAACAAAATTCGTAAGATAATAAGAACAATAAAAGCCTCGAGATTGTTCCAAAGCTTGTCTTTAAGTTTAAGAATGGAATATTTTATCACTCCATCCGTAAAGCTTAGGTTTAAAAGCTTTTGTAACTTCATTTATAGAGCTGCAAATTAGAATATATTTGATGATTTGATAATATTTGTAATGTATGTGTATTTTTAACACTGTATGTTGCATAAAATGGTACTGGTAAAAAGAATTAGTTTCCCCGTCCACAAATATCCAAATTTAACAATAAACTTCACAAAAAGCGTAAGTCAACGCTGTATTTTACATTTCCATACCTATACTTGATATTATACTCGTATGTTCTTGTTTTTTCTCCAATCATATTCAAAACGTATCCCAAGGACCAACCATATTTAACTATATTATTTTTATACATTTCTTATAGCTCCTAATGTTCCTATAGTCGTAATTCTCGTAAGTACTTAAGTACAGCCGATAAATAAAACAAAATGATCTCAAATGCTGCCTGGCCAATACATGCAAATGCTAATGTCATTATTTAACTGCGCATCCAACGCGTGGAGTTGGACTGCGACCGTTTCATGGAATCAAATTTTCGTAAGGTATCTTGATAACGCTATTGGCATTCTGAGCACGTACAATCATTTCAGATCTAACTAAAGGACTTAACGCACTTATCGGGTATTCCTTTATTAGTTTTTATCCTCTTTTCGTATGTTATGTGGATTGTGGAGGGCTCAGATGTATGGAGTGAATGGTATTAGTTTCTATTATTTGTTTCCATAGTTTGTATTGCGTTTTTGGCGTTGTTGTTTTTCTGTTTAAGACGTTTCGTTTATTGTTTTGATAAATTGTACTGTAAATAATTGGACGTAGGTATATAATTCTTTACTTTCGTAACAGTTGAAGAGTTTGAGATTGTCGGTTGAAGAAATAAGTATTATCCTTCTAGCTAGGATACTGTAAGAGATCTTCATTTCTTTTAAGTGACTAGACTATTGATTATTATTAATTATAATTTAAAGATAAATAACGAATAAAATTCAAGAATTATATATTTTTATCTTTACGGTACACAGTGATATACTTTTATTGCATTGTAACAAATACACTGAAAACTAGAACTCTCCTTTCGCCACTTTCCGCCCAATTTTCAAAACATCCGGAACCGGTGCCGGAATTTAAATTAATTGATTTCTCGGAGTAGGAATCAAACTCACTACCTACTTTTTTATTGTCAGATGCAGACAAAATTGAAATAGTAATAAATATTGAATTTTAATATTATTAAAAAATAAATACATTTCAGTGTCCTTACACTCGCATAATGCAATAGACCGTCTGTCCTTTCCCGCTTCAATAGCCTGTCGTTAGCCCTTCTACCCTAAAAGGGATAGATATATTACCTCATAAACGCCTTGGTAATGGCTACCTAAATCTTAATACTAACTGAATCTAAGATATATGTCACTTCCTAAGCAGATTGAGCGCCTGTTTAAGTCTATTTATATTTAAATGTATCATTTGTTTGTCCTTATATCATTTGTTACTAGAATCACATTATTTTTTGTGTTATATTTTAATAGTAACGGTAGTATTAGGACACTGTGTCTTTCGTTTTTTACCTGAAGTTAATGCATTGCCTATTAACCTAACCTAACGCTGAACTTTGTCTTAGAAGAACAGAAACGAAAAAGATAAAATAGGCGTTGTAATTTTAAATTACTCACTTTCTTTTATAATTACGTAGACATAGCAATATTTACGTAAAGTGAAATCTAAAGAGAAATTTATCATGACGTTCAAATGCATTATCGTCAATTTTACTTAGAAACAACAGATGCTATAGTAACAGCGATAGTGTACTGAAAAAGTAGCTTTCCTAGTCGAAAGCTGGATATTTTTACGGCACTTTTTCAGCTCACTTCGTGAAGAGCAACAGATGCTTTAAGATAACGATAAAAAACAGGGGTACCAACGTTGTTAACATTGTAACAACGTGGCTGTCTAACTTATGTATTTTTTTATTACTTGTAAACGATCTGGAATTATGATGATGGATGGTGAAATGAAAACATATAATTAATATACAAAAATACGGCTTTAATTATTGTACAATGATTCATTATATACATTTACTGCATTCAGTACTTCAGAAATACTTTTGATTCATGATCATAATCATTGGCTAAGCGTCTACCAATATAATGCATCTAGTACCAAAGATATTACAACTCACGAACGTTGATAAGCTCTAATATGCGACTGTATACACTAATATTAAGTGAAATGAACGGTAAATATAATTTTGTAACAGTTAGATTTACCATAAAATTAAAAGTTTAAATACAAAAAAACAATAAAATAATTTTTTTTAGCTTCACGCTTTATCCTGCACATGGCAGGGTAGGCATAGGGAACTGCAGGAACCATGTTAATCTAGTGTTAAGACACTCCGTTACTTAGTCCCTGCTTTCTCCATCCCCGCCTTCCGCCGTTTCCGAGCCATTGCGTGTTAAGTGGCGGAACTCCGCGCCGCGCTGAGCCTAGTTTACAGAGCGAATAAATGAAAATAGGAAAATTCGTCTTCCTCGTGTAGGAATCGAACCCACAAACCGCAGTCGCTACGCCTCTGCGCCACGACGGTCCGCATTTGATGGTGTTTTGTGGTGATATTGCTGCTTGATACTCTTTGACACGAACTTACGAAGTGCTTATA
Organism: Dione vanillae; assembly: GCA_037178615.1. NCBI lineage: Eukaryota > Metazoa > Arthropoda > Insecta > Lepidoptera > Nymphalidae > Dione > Dione vanillae. The sequence continues at coordinate 9,213 of JAZFAU010000896.1, forward strand.
TCTCTCATATAAAATAACATATTCTATTTATTAAATAATAAAAAAAAATAAATATAATTTTATTGCGACAAAAAAATATTTTTATATACATATTATTTTAATTAAGCTATGCGGATTATGTTTTAGGCGCAGCGCAATAAAAATTTCGGTATGTTTCTGCACCAGTTTGAAATTTTAATCCGCGACCATACTTGTATATAGAATATAGCTAACTGGAGCGTCCGTGGTCAGTACATGAGTACACATGCGTGGACTAAAGTTTGATTCAAATGAAATTTAATTTACTAGGATGTGTAGAGCTTTAGATACCATAGTAAGACCGTAAATGAGAATTTGTATTAAAAATTCTATTCTACTAGTCGAACGATATAAAATATGTATATAAAGTGGTGGAATTTTACCTATGTTTTAAATTAAAGGGTAAAGTTCTCTTATAACATAATAATGTAGGTCTCGTAGTGTAGTTATAATTAAGAAGAAGTTAAGCTCCATCGGGTGGTGGAGCTTACTTTGTTATATATCTTAATGAAATTGGAGAACAACTGTCCACAGAACGGACAAAAACATGATTGCAAATACTTATTGACATATTACAACAATTAACTTACTAACTGTCGTGGCGTCGTGGAGAGTCTGCCTGTATACGCGACAGTTTGTGGATTCGATTCCTACTCTAGAAGATGATGAATTTTCCACATTTTCTTCGCTCTAGCAAAAACGGAAAAGCGTTAAGTTCCGCCACTCAACACGCATTACCTGGAAGTTAACGAAAAGCAGGGAACGGATTTCCTTAATACTAGGTTTCTCTAGTTTCTCAGTTCTCTCTGCCTACCCTGACATCCGCGGAATGAGAATGTTAAAAAACGTAAGCTGCAAAATGAAACTTACTAACTTACTTGGCTAATAATAAATAATTTCAAAGACCATCGATTTTAAAATTAAATGAACTTAACTGAATTCAGTTCAAAAGCACAGTACTTGATTTTAAAATAATTATATTAGGAAAAAAATATAAAGCAAAAAATATAAAATGTACACATATTTAAATTTTTGTACAAAACAAGCTTTTCAATCATTTTCCTGTAAAATCATTAAGAGGAATATTTCGGAACGTCACGGTGGAGTGCACGGCTTGGTGAATAGTTTAACAACTTTCGTTTTGCGAGGACTTAGAAAGGACTTAGAATTTCCCTCCGGAAAGATATTTCAAGTAAAGTTTTTGGCATACCTTTGTCAAGTCCATAAGATATCCCACATCATGTCAGTTTTCATGACAATCACAAACGAGTGCCCTTTTAAGTTTTCATATACTAATATACTACATAATAGGTTGCGTGACGGATTTCAGTTTAATACTGTAACTATATAATACATATGGCAAGGTTTTTAGAGAAAATCATTCTTGGAAAATTTAGAAGTAGTATAACTTCATTTAGCCGAATTTAATTAAAACCAATAAAAAAGAATGAAAAATCTACTGTAGTGAAGCTAATTACATTTTAAAGTATAATCTTATGTATATTACTTTAAAATATACATGGCTTAGTCTTATGTTTTATTTCGTTACGTAAATGTTATCTGAGATCATGCATTGTTTAATCATGAATAACTTAATATTAGAATAAAAGAAACATCATGACACATTCAATCGCCTTCTTCATTCCAGACGTTTTAACGCCCATTATACAGTAGTGGGCGTTAAAATGTCTGGAAGGAAAAACGCAAAGATCTCTCTCAAGATTACCCACTGTGGTAGCTTTGCTTGCATCCCGTTTACTAAGCCCAAACCAGCCAGCCACCTAGTCTGGTTTACGACTGTTAAATCTGAACTGAATTGTAGATTAAATTACTTATTATTATCTTCGTTTACTTTTCCTTTAAGTAACATGAGTATGAAATAAAAATATACCCATTTTTTTCAATATATATATATATATATATATATATATATATATATATATATATATATATATATATATATATATATATATATATATATATATATATATATATATATATATATATATATATATATATATATATATATATATATATATATATATATATATATATATATATGTATATATATATATATGTATATATATATATATGTATATATATATATATATATATATATATATATATATATATATATATATATATATATATATATATATATATATATATATATATATATATATATATATATATAATATATATATATATATATATATATATATATATATATATATATATATATATATATATATATATTTATATATATATATACATATATACATATATATATATACATATATATATATACATATATATATATATATATATATATATATATATATATATATATATATATATATATATATATATATATATATATATATATATATATATATATATATATATATATATATACATATATATATATATATATATATATATATATATATATATATATATATATATATATATATATATAAATATATGTATATAGTATATAATATGAATATAATGAACTGCGTTCTGCTACCAAAAAATATATATTGAATAGTGGGTAGGGGTCAGCAATTGTGGAAGCGTGCTGAAGTGGAGGTTATTTATTAATTATTTACTTTATAGTCGGTTTTAGGATAATAGAAATTGTACAGTACCTTATCTTCATGATTCACAACACAAACACTGATTGTTCACGGCACCGGGGTATGTTTCACTTGAGTCTTCTTCACTAGGGGTTACTTGCACTATTATCTTTTGTAGGTTTGTCTTTGTCAGGTTCAATATCAAGAGGGAATACACCAAAAGGGAAATCAAATAAGGCTGAGGGAAAATCACACCGCTAATTAATATTAGATTCAGGAAGGACGTGCGCTCGCGTCGGCCGTCTCACGTGCCCCTTTTACTACAACTCGACTACTACTCATGACCGCTCGCGCGGGGTGTTCGCACAAGACTCCAACTAGTCGGGGTTGCCATATATGAACAAACATAGCCTCCGCCCTAAACATCTAATGTTTATGAGAAAATGGGAGTAGCTAACTAATAGGTAGACGAACTAATTTGGTTAAGGCTCTCTTTAGGATACCTGTCGATGTCTTAACATCGACCACACGCACAACGTTATCTTTACCAGGATAAATTTGGGAAATGCGACCACGTCGCCACTGTAAAGGGGGTAAATTATCATCTTTGATGAGGACTAGCTCGCCTACTGTTGGAGAATTCACTGGATCAGTCCACTTCTGCCTAGTCTGCAGAGTGTATAGGTACTCTAACTGCCACCGCGACCAAAAATGTTGAGTTATCTGTTGCACTACTTGAAAACGGGTTAAACGATTAATATTTACATTGTTATAGGGATACTCCGGCAAAGCACTAAGAGGTTGGCCAATCAAAAAATGACCAGGCGTCAAAACTTCTAGATCCTTAGGGTCATTAGATAAGGGATATAACGGCCGGGAATTTAATACCGCTTCAATTTTAGCAAAAATTGTAGTTAATTCCTCGAATGTTAAAGGAGTTTCATAAACGACCACCGACTCTGATGATTCCTTCTTTGTCAAGAAAGAGTGAGAGTCGTCTTAGGGAAGACCGCAAGGAAACGCTACGCGCTAACGCGATAAGGATACAGATAGCTCAACGGGTAAGTTTCGGGTTTTATTTATAAATCTCACCATCGTTATCTAAGGGGTAAGCAATCAAGGTTTGAGGGGTCTCTTCAACCTTCCAGGATTTCTCGATGAGACAGGTAAGGATACTCCAGTCATGGGGGGCTCTAATTCACCATAATCGGCAGCGACTGGACCACAAACAATATAACCAAAAATTGTAGATAAAGCAGTAAGGCCGTTAAAGTTAAATATTTTATCTTGTAATAAAAGCGCGCCGAACACGTCAGCACCCAATAGTATATCTATCGGGCCAGGCTTGTTATAGGTAGGGTCAGCAAGGGAAAATCACTATTAGGAAAAAAACACAGACTCAGGGAACTCAAACTCAGGATGCGTACCGGCAATCACATCTATAACTATAGCAGAGGTTGACACCTCAGGGAAGGAGGTTTAAAACTATACAAAGGTTTAAAACACAGGGAAATAGAACCACGGGAAACCACTAAAGGAATATTACCTATGCCACGTACAGGGGCACAAGAGGGGGAGATGGTCAAATTGAGGTAATTAACAACAAGATCGGTTGTAATGAGGCAACCCTGGGCACCGGTATCACATAAGGCACGCGCTTCAATATAATAACCACTAGCAGTTTTAACGCGTAATTTAACAGTAGGCAATAATATAAGGGAATTGGGTGAGATATTCAGGCAAGGGGAAGGGGGAGTAATACAAGTATCTAGCTATGTGGGTCTATCTTCTCTATTATAGGAATTATCACGATATCTTATATTATTTTCAACCTGTCTAGGTTGGGGCGGAGCATTTTCTCTGGGGGGAGAAGCTCTCTGGGAATGTCGTTGGGGGGAGCGCTGGAGTTGCGAAGGGGAATATTTCTTATGCTGGCCCCCGCCCATATGGGGACCGCGGGTAGAAGAAGGACAGGTACGCGGATAATTGCGTTTATTAAATTTGGAATTACAATTATAATTGCGATTGGATGAGGTAGGATACATTGGGTTACGGGAATCATTAAAACATAGCATAGTGTGATGGGATGAGCGACCGCAGGTTGAACATTTGTAATCCCGCTTGCACATAAGAATTGGATGTTTGTCCAAACACCTATAACATAACCGGGAATGTTTTACAAATCCCGATCTTTCTCTAGGATTCATAGCTCTAAATTCAGGACATTCACGGAGGTAATGAGAAGAGGAAGCACACAGGTAACATTTTTTACTATTATTTATTACAGGTAACATTTTTTGTCTATTATTTAACATAGGGGAAGGAGGAGCCGCAAGGTAAGTATGTTTAGGTACAGTACTTTTAAATTTCGTCAGGTTAGAATCTACAAGGGAGGTGTTGCCAACGTTGTCATGGTGACGACATTCGTCTTCCAAAAAGGTAATAAGATTTTTAAAGGTAGGTAATTCATTAGCGTCACCGCCATAACAACGCTCAAAACGGGATTTCAAATCAGAGGGAAGCTTAGTCAAACATATATGTACTAACATATAAGACCATGAGGAGACGGGTAACTCTAAACGTTCTAAACAGCGATAGGCAGTTAACAAGGGGTTCAAAAAGGCCGCGCGCAAACCTGTAAATTTATTCGAAATCTCCGGCAGGGTAAGTATCTGGGTTATGTAGGTATCAGCAAGAACCCGTGTATTGTGATACCGCTGTTTCAACAACTCACGAGCAACTTCATAGTTGCCCTCTTCAATTTTTAAATGTAGCAACAACCGCTTAGGTTCATCTGCCAAGGATCCAACCAAGTACTGTAATTTCATTGTGGGGGTTAAATGGTGTTGGGAATCTACTACACTGTCAAACTGATCAATAAAACTTATCCAGGAGTCAGGACGTCCATCAAACTTAGGGATAGGTAAATCAGGTAATCTATTATAAGGAGTTCGCTCAGTAATATTTTTATTACTCACTCCCACGGGTGTACCGGCCATAACAGGATCAACTACGGGAGCAGGTGGGCACAACTCTAACTGACGCACCCGGAGGTCGTCTATTTTCTTATTTACTAAACGCACTTCTTTTTGTACATAACTAATTTCTTGGTAATCGATAGCCGGGTCTAACCCACCCAGGAGCACTGAGGACGCGTTTACAAATAAATTACAATGAGAATCTAAATCCTTGAACCTAACTAATAATCTAGGTATTTCAGAAGTGCCAAGAAGTTCCGAGGTATCGGCAATCCAATCGGAAACAAAGCGTACCACACCTATATTTTTTCTATATTCTGCGCTTTCCGTATATAAGGAACATTTTACTGTTTCATCATGAGTAGCCATTTTAAATTATCAAGTAAACTAATAACTGAACTAAAATATTAAAAGTTAATAAACGCGTAATAAACAATGAACCCACTACCAACGGACGAGATCAGAAATCAAGTAAACAAATAACTCAACTAAAATATTAAAAAAAAAATAAACTCGTAATAAACAATGAACCCACTACCAACGGGCGAAATCAGAAATCAAGTAAACAAATAACTCAACTAAAATATTAAAAAAATAATAAACTCGTAATAAACAATGAATCCACAACATCTGGCGAGATAAGAAACCAGTTACGGTCAAGTTCAGGGACACGTCGCATCTACATATATCGCAACACAACAAAATAATATGATATACAATATGACTACAATTAAGGCTCAAGCTTCATTTAAATAAAAATAAAAAAAAGGGTGACAATAAAAGTGTAGGGATAATATTTTAAAGTAAGTTAGTTTTTTAAGGAAATTATATTAAAATATTTAACTAACTTCAATTATAATTTAAAACGGGATAGGTAATAACGTATAGGCGTAATATTATAAAATATATGTAACCATATTATGTGTATTTATTATATTTTATATTTAATATATAAAATTATATTCAATATTTATTTATATATTTTACACATTATACATTCACCCTACACAATTATATATTCAATATTATATGTATAAAAATTTCATATAATATTATTTTTTTAAACAACTCGATGCGAACACGTTTTAAAAGGTTAGGAAATCAAATTATATTGTAATTATGCGTTAGGTACCAAATTAAGAGCCAAAATACCAAAACGGGAGAATAACACTGTAATCAAAGGGACTCAGGGGCATGAACTACGCTATAATTAAGGGGCCCAGAGGGATGAAAACCACGCTATAATTAAGGGGGCCCAGAGGGATGAAAACTACGCTCTGCTACCAGAAAATGTATATTGTCTATAATGAACCACGCTCTGCTACCAGAAAATGTATCTTGAATAGTGGGTAGGGGTCAGCAATTGTGGAAGCGTGCTGAAGTGGAGGTTATTTATTAATTATTTACTTTATAGTCGGTTTTAGGATAATAGAAATTGTACAGTACCTTATCTTCATGATTCACAACACAAACACTGATTGTTCACGGCACCGGGGTATGTTTCACTTGAGTCTTCTTCACTAGGGGTTACTTGCACTATTATCTTTTGTAGGTTTGTCTTTGTCAGGTTCAATATCAAGAGGGAATACACCAAAAGGGAAATCAAATAAGGCTGAGGGAAAATCACACCGCTAATTAATATTAGATTCAGGAAGGACGTGCGCTCGCGTCGGCCGTCTCACGTGCCCCTTTTACTACAACTCGACTACTACTCATGACCGCTCGCGCGGGGTGTTCGCACAAGACTCCAACTAGTCGGGGTTGCCATATATGAACAAACAATATATATATATATATATATATATATATATATATATATATATATATATATATATATATATATATATATATATATATATATATATATATATATATATATATATATATATATATATATATATATATATATATATATATATATATATATATATATATATATATATATATATATATATATATATATATATATATATATATATATATATATATATATATATATATATATATATATATATATATATATATATATATATATATATATATATATATATATATATATATATATATATATATATATATATATATATACATATATATATATATACATATATATATATATATATATATATATATATATATATATATTATATATATATATATATATATATATATATATATATATATATATATATATATATATATATATATATATATATATATATATATATATATATATATATATATATATATATATATATATATATATATATATCTTTTTGTCTGGAAAGCCGAACAAATCGTAAAGTTTGAAAGTTAGAAAAACAAAAAGTTGAACGCAAGTCATACTTAGAAGCGGATGGAGGCGACAAAACGAAGAGTTACTTTCTTAACGGTTTCTGCGATAGTACTATACATGAAACTTTTTAAATTCAGTTTATTGTAAATTGAAAATGACAGGCAGTCAAAGAATTGTGAAATATCTTTTATAAATATATTGTTTTATTATATCAATTATCAAACTTACCATTACCTACTAGCCTACTCAGCCAAAATATTTTTTCTACTCACTTTTATGCTATCCAATTATATAGTATGTCATTGCCCTATCCATAATTTGTAATTGCATATTGTTACATTAAAATTAATTAAAGTGTTTTAAAGTGAAGTGCTACGTTCAAAATATAACGTGACGCTATAGAGAAAGAGCCAACCGGAAATGTAATTTTAATTATACTTTTGCAATATAAATAACAAAATACATTGAAATAACAACAAGTAGATATTTAACGTATCGACTGACCTCGATATTAGAAACAGGAAGCGCTCGACACGAAAGAATCATATTTTTATTTAAAAATGATTTCTAAAGCTATAACGGTATCTTAAATATATTTAACAATAGGAAAACCTGGCGTTTTCTTTTCTCATAATAATTGAACCGAAAATATTTTTTAACTTCATTATTTAATTTTTTTTTCGTTTTCGATAAATTGAATATGATTTTGTCTTCGTTTTAGATGTTACTCGTCAAGCGTAAAATGAAATCCACTACATAAAAAATATATGAAAAAATTATCGAAGAATAACCAAAGTATATGAAATTGTAGCCTTCAATTTAAACTCTCATCTAATCCCGCCATCGTTGGGTTTTCGTAAAATATTCTCTTAGTGCTATTCTACGCTCCACAATCATCCTATGTACCAAAACTCAGATTAGTCAAGTCAGTAATCTAACTAAATTAGCTTAGTTTTTTGTGTATCATTACGGAAGAATTATAAGTATTATTATATTAAGATTTGCACAAAATAGCCGTTGGTTAACATTAATTCACATTTTACCAGGTAATTTAATATTTGAACATTTGGTTCACATAACTTTATTAAATAAAAAGATATAATTATCTGAAATATAATGACAAAAGTGCGACATTGGTTTCTATCACAGCGTACCAAGTACCGAGCCTATAAGAGATTTTCCACAAGCTGAATGTTGACCCCTAAGTAATTTGTCGCAAACATTACAGACGCGGTAAGACACGAGATATGTACAAATGTTAACTAAAATAGCTTGTACATTCGAAATAAAAAACATTAAATTCACAATTTATACAGGCCAGTGTGGTGCATTGGGAATGCGGCTGATTGTAAGCGATGATTGAAGATTTGACCTCATCCGTTAGAAGATATTTTTTTTACTATTCTCACTTTGAACCATAGGCAGCGTTGACCTGCGCCTCTTAATAGTAATGTCTCAAATTTAAACAGAGAGTGAACAATTAAATTTTTCTGCACAGTCTTCCTTGCCAGCCGTTGTGTATGACAGATAATAAAACAACAATTGCGTTATTACCACCAGGACAAAGAAATGTGAATTATTCATTCACCATAAGTGTCTTCATAAACTGTTGCGTTTATAGCGAGATACAACCTCCTCTTCCTCATCTAGGACCTCCTAATTACATACATACATAGCTTCACGCTCTATCCCTAGCGGGGTAGTCAGAAAGAACAGAGCGCCAAACGCTGCGGTCTCTGCATACCTCTTTCGCCTCGTCCACTGTCATTAACCTCTTCATACATGCTCTCCGGGGAGTCTTCATGCTTTTTACGTAACCTTCCTCCAGTATCTTCGATACTGTGTTTTCGAAAGTCTACCGATGTCTCCCCTAACCTTCTTACCACTCACTTTTGCATTGTATATCTTTTTTTACCAGTCTTTCGTCACTCATTTTTTCGACGTGCCCAAACATCTGAGCACGTTCTTCTTCATTCTTACTGACACACATGACATCCTCGCTGGTACCTACTATCCTGTGCACCTCTTCGTTGCGGATTCGGTCAAATAAGCTGACTCCGCCTATCCTTCGAAGAGATCGCATCTCCACAGCATTCATGTTTCTTTTATTCTTCTTCTGTAATACCCACGTATCACTGCCATATGACAGCGTCGGAACCAGAACTGCATTGTGTACGGCCAAACGTGCAGCCACGCTGACGTTCTGCCGTCTCAACAACGCAGCTAAGGCACCGTTCATTCTGTTACCGGCAACAACACGTCTTTCCACATCCATTTCGTATCTACCATCTCTACTTAACATACTTCCTAAGTATACTACTTCATTCACTTCTTCTAATAATTTTCCATTCACGAAAATCTTGCTTTCTGTCCTTTCCTCGTCTCTATCAAATACAAGAACCTTTGTCTTACTTGCATTCAGGCATAGACCATTAGTTTCACACCCGTCTTTCAGAATGGTGATCAATGATTGCAACTCGTTTTCTGATGATGCAATATGCACTGCATCATCTGCGTACAACATGCAATTTACCTTCAAGTCACCCACTTTTACACTCATGTCACAATCTTCTTTCAATCCTTGGAGACCGCTATCCAAATACAAATTGAACAACCAAGCTGGCACAATTATTAAGTTATAATTACCTCCTAATTATAACTTAATAATAAATAAATAAATAAATACTTTTATTAATGAAAATATATAAAATAGAAAATTATAAATTAAAATAAATTACCATCTAATTCGTTTTTCCTTTGCAATTGTCGGCTCATTTCACATAATGGTCGGCTTTATTGTGCGGATACTTTGATCCGTTTGATAAATATAGGGAAATAACTATTGAATTAAGTAGACTGTAATCAACGCCTTTGTACAGACTGAAGTGCAGTATGTACGAGTTACTGATCATGTAATATTTAGTTATACTACTTGCATGTATGCCTTTTTAAAATTATATGAAATATTGATTGAGATTAAAATATAATCCCGTACGAAGCTTTCCGTATTAAATAAAAAATTGTTGCTTTTCTCTTCAGTTTGGACTAATAATACTAAAATTTATTTACGTAGGTAATCTGGAGTTCAGTCCCCCTAAACAAGAAATAAACTCACATCCATATAATCTCTAAGCTTCAATCTCTAAGCTACAATTATTTTGTTATATTTTTTAGCTAAGAAATAATGTAGTCTAATATATGATTCTTTTATTATCTTGCTAGTAGGAGATGATAAATATTTATGTATACATTAATTTGTTTATTAAAATAAATTAAGGAATACTAAAATATTTGGTTTTAGTCTTGATCTTTGTTGATCTTGGTCTTAGTGTCCTAGCAACTCTAGCTGGTATAATACAGCATAAACCGTTTCCCTATAATAAAAATAAATAAATAATAATAGAAAAATCTATCTTTAAAGATTAAATTTATAATCAATAAAATTTACATTTGCCTTAGTTTATACCAAACACTTCTGATGTCATTATGTGACCTGGGCCCGAAAAATTATATTATATTTTATTTTTAGCTTCACAGTAAGTACTGCAGATAGCTGAGGGAATCATAGCCTCAAGCGCACAGACAGAATCTCAGTTAGTGTAACTAGATCATTTGGATGGTTGCGTAGGCAACTTCAACAGTTCACGACAAAGTCCTTATTTCCAAAATAAAACCTCGTTAATTTCAATAAAAGTTAATCTTTTAAAAAGCATTCAAAATCCATTTCAATAAAGAGGAAAAAACAATAAACGAACTAAAATAAATCATAAATATTTAATTTGAATATTTTTATAAAATGTGTTTTTCAGTGTCCTTACACTCGCATAATGCAATAGGACGTCTGTCCGTCCCGCTTCAATAGCCTGTCGGTAGCCTTCTATCCTAAAAGGGATAGATATATTACCTCATAAACGCCTTGGTAATGGCTACCTAAATCTTAATACCGACTGAATCTAAGATATGTCACTTCCTAAGCAGATTGAGCACCTATCTAAGTCTATTTATATTTAAATATATTTCTTTATATTCTTTGCTTCTAGAATTTTAATATTTTTGTGCTACATAAATATTGTAATTCTAGTAGCAAACGTAATATTATAAAATAGTAAACAAAATAAATAACATTATCATGCGAGTTGCAACAAAATACTTTTACAAACATATTATTTTAATTAAACTATGCGGATTATGGTTTAGGCGCAGCGCAATAAAAATTTCAGTACGTTTCTGCACCAGTTTGAAATTTTAATCCGCGACCATACTTGTATATAGAATATAGCTAACTCTGGCGTCTGTGGTCAGTACATGAGTACACATGCGTTTGATTAAAATTAAATTTAATTTAAAAGTATTTATATAGCTTCAGATAGCATAGTAAGATCGTAAATGAGAATTTATATTAAAATTTCTTTTCCACAATTCGAACGATATGTATATAAAGTGGTAGGATTGTACCCATGTTTGAAACTAAAGGGTGAAGTTCTCCTAATGGATAAAGTTCTCCTAGGGTGAAGTCCTAAAATAATATAGGTCTCGTAGTGTAGTTATAATTAAGAAGAACTTAAGCTCAATCGGGTGGTTACTTTGCAATATGTTTTAATGAAATTGGAGAAAAACTGTTCACAGAACGGACAAATTACTTGATTGCAAATACTTATTGTAACTATTAACTTACTAACCACCGTGGCGTCGTGGAGAGAGCGTCTGCCTGAAAATGCGACCTTTTTGTGGATTTGATTCTTACACGAAAGAGAAGGATTTATCAATTTCCAAGTATTTCACTCACACAATCCCTCGAAAAAGGCGGAAAGCAGAGAAAGGAGTGTCTTACTAGGTTCCTGTTGTTCCTACGGTTCTTAACACGCAATGCCTCGAAAAAGGTGGAAAGCAAAATAAAACGAACGTTCAGTTCAGTTCAAAACACAATATTTGATTTTAAAACCATATATTAGGAATATATAAAGCAAATTTTTTATAAAGAGAAGCAAAAAATTTATACGCATTTTTAAAATTTTGTATAATTTTGTATAGTTTTTCTATAAATTTTCTGTAAAATCATTAAGAAGAATACTTCGGAGCGTCACGACACGGCACAGTTTTTAGTGCACGGCTTGGTTAATAGTTTAAAAACTATCTTTTTGTGAGGACTTTGAAAGGACTCAGAATTTCCCTCCGGAAAGGTATTTCAAGTAAAGTTTTTATCATACCTTTGTCGAGTCCATAAGATGGGATATCTTGTCAGTTTTTATGACAAGCACAAACGAGTGCCCTTTTAAGTTTTCATATATTAATATACTAGGTAATAGGTTGCGAGTCCGATTTCAGCTTGATACTGCAGCTATATACTGCATTATCATTCTAAAGAAAATTTAGAACTAGCATAACTTCATTTCGCCGAATTTAAATAAAGCCAATAAAAAAGAATGAAACATCTACATATACCGTAGTGAAGCTAATTACACATTAAAATATAGTCTCATGTATATTTTAAGGTATAGTGTTATGTTTTGTTTCGTAACATAAAATGTTATCTGAGATCGTGCATTGTTTAATCATGCATTACTCAATATAAGAATCGATCGTGCATTACTTAATATTAAAAGAAAAACAACATCATGACACATTCAATCGTCTTCTTCATTCTAGACATTTTAACGCTCACTACCGTACTCGTACACAAAGGTCTCTCTGAAGATTACCCACTGCGGTAGCTATGCTTGTATCCTGCCCACCAAGCCCAAACCAGCCAGTTAGCCAGCCATCTAGTCTAGTTTAGAACTGTTAGAACTGAACTGAACTGTAAAATCTTAAAGATTTACCATCTTATTTTATGTATTAAGATCTTCCATTACTTATCCTTTGAGTAACATGAGTATAAAATAAAAATATATCCATTTGTAAAAAAAAAGAAACAACTTAGAGTTCCACGGATTCATCATGCGAGTGCCGGGTCCGTCGTGTTGTAGGAAGAGGAGCTCCGAGCAGCGCTTGGGACTTACGACCCAAGTGTAGGTTTGAAGGGCCACTTTAAAATGTATTAACGCTCATCTTCACTTTATGTATGATTTCTACTACTTTTTCATGGCGCTGCGAGTACTGACCACTTTTCAAGAGTACACTACACCCCACCTGCATATGTTTAGCTGTTCCCACTGCCTCTTTACAAATGTAGCAAGATTTATTGGTAGTTTTACCCCATCTTACTAAATTACTTTTATTTGGTTGAGTCATTTGGAACGCATTCAGATAGAATTTTAATAGTGCTGGAGACCAGTCATGAATTAGGGTGCGTCATTTTAAAGCTAAAGGGATACAGAATTCTCCCAGAGTTAGCCACTCGTTTTACATTTCTAAGCCCATTGCGTGCACCTTAAGTGATAGATATATTATTCTCGTCTTGCCGAATAAAAGATTTTGTTATGTCCATTTTTTGAGCTTTTGATCCTAACCCTACTCTACTTGATTGCGCTCCTATCATAAATTGTTTATGGAACTGAAGTCTTGACTCAAGCAAGAGCCACAAGCGAAGTGTCCAAAAGGACACTTCTGTCTTTTGGAAGTGAGGTAACAATCTCATCTCGTGATTTTCCCAGAATATGTGTTTTGGCAATTCTTAGATGCTTATAGAGCTCCGATGGTTTCTTTAATCTCAACCAAAAATTATTTTTTTCTCTAAATAAGGTTGAGGTGTCTGCAAATAGTACAAGCCAAAACTTCAGTATCTTTATGACGCTTGCAACTAACTTAGCCAAGAGAGTTTTATTAAAATCATATACGAGAAAAGGCCAATTCAGACGTGATGTTAGGAAATTGTCGTAAATCCAAGCTTTCTTGACATAGAGTTTGGTCTTTGTAATCTATTTTCTTACCGAGAAATTTAAAAGGTCGGCACCCTCGGAAACTACAGCAATGTTTTCACCGCCAATATTTAGTCCCGGATCGTACGAGGTATACTTTGTGTTTACTCTTCCCAGACATAGACAGTGACACTTCACACTAGGTTTTGTCCTCATTCCTTTTGCCTACGTATAAAACTCGTCTACTTCATCCAATAGCAGCCGGCATTGCCTATAGTCAGTATCGGGAGATCGTCCGCAAAAGCAAGAATGGATTCCGTGTACTTGTTATTGAACTTAAACCGATAACCCCATTTTGTCGTGTTTAATTAGAATATCTAGTAAAATATTAATAATGATATTAAATATTGTTGGGAATAAACAGCAACCCTGCAAAAGACCCACGTTATAGCCTAAAAGTTTTGAATGGCCAGAGAGTGAACAATTAAATTGTTCTGCACAGTCTTCCTTGCTAGCCATTGCGTATGACAGATAATAAAAAAACAATTGCGTTATTACCACCAGGACGAAGAAAATATGAATTATTCATTCACAAGTGTCTCCACAAACTGTTGCGTTTATAGCGAGATACAACCTCCTCCTCCTCCTCATCTAGGACCTCCTAATTATAACTTAATAATAAATAAATTAATTAATACTTTTATTAATGAAAATATATTTAAGCAAATACAACAAAAATCAACTCCGAATTCTACAAGTGTTGTATAATGGTAACAAAAAAGTATTTAAAACGCAAGTCTTAAAGAAAATGTGTAAAATTATAAATTGAAATAAATTACCATCCCATTCGTTTTTCCTTTGCAATTGTCGGCTCATTTCACATAATGGCCGGCTTTATTATGGTATAGGGAAATAGCTTTTGAATTAAGTAGACTGTAATCAACGTCTTTGTACAGACTGAAGTGCAGTATGTACGAGTTACTGATCATGTAGGTTATACTACTTGCATGTATGCATTTTAAAATGAAAAAAATTTCAAAAACACAATGATATTAAAATATATCCTTGTACGAAGCTCGCAGTAAAAAAATTAAAAATTGATGCTTTTCTAATAAGTTTGGACTGATTATATTAAAATTTTTGTAGATAACCCACAGTTCAGTCCCACTAAGCAAAGAACAAAGTAACATACACGATTTAATCTCTAAACCACAATTGCTTCGTTATATTTTTAGCTGTGAAATAGTGTTGTCTATGTCTATATATGATACTTTTTACTATCTTGCTAACTGGAGATGATAAATATTTAGCTAAACATTTAATTGTTATTTTAAATAAATATTTTATGTTGGTCTCGCTCTTAGTCTTAGTGTCATAAGCAACTCTAGCTGATATAATACACCCTAAAGCGTTATCCTATAATAAAAAATAAGTAAATAATAATAGAAAATATTTTTCAATACTAACTTGATTAGTATGGTCTTCTAACAAGTTCTTTAATTCGATATTAGTATTATTATGGTTATTGTCATTTCATGTATGATCATGTAATATTGAATCATATATAACATTATTTACAGCACTAATACGAATAAAACAATAAGCCTCCTGTTATTTGTGTTGTATCCACGTCAAGTATTTCACGAAGTTGGTTTATTATCTTGACAGTGGTGTCCCACGTCAAAATAATTCAACTATGTAATATCTCGGGGGATCCCCTTTATTATTCGTGTGAGATGATGATCTCGGAAGACTATCTTTTATTTTTAAATAAATAATTACTAATTAAATTAGTTACCGATTTTACGTTTATTGTATATAAGAAAATGAATTACACAAAGTTTGGTAATTTACATAAAATCAAGTGAATGTAGTGCTAAATTCATAGCCCTCTGCCTACCATTTACATATGATATAATTTTAAATATATGAAGGCAAAAAATTATATAGGTTAAAATTTATAATTCTTTGTAGGTTTATACATTATGATTAAAATATATATAACTTAAATATATATTTAAAACACATTTTACATTTCACGTGATTTAAATCTATATTGTGATATTATTATGCCCGTCTAAACTACTACCTGGCTCCGAAAAAAAAAACCTATATGAAGTATGTATTGCTTTGATTTATTTCCTTATTCTCTGATTATATGTGCTCTTAACTGTCATCATAAGCATATCCTCCCCAGCAAGAGACTCTTCTTAACATTTTTATGATTTTTAAATAGTTAATCCATATTAAGGCTAAAAAATATATAAGATTTTCGAGAGAACTAAGACGGTTTTTATAATACGCAGGTTTAAATGCCGCTGAGTTCAAATTTATATATTCAAGTCTCAGTTAGTGGGATCTACACTTGGACAGTTGCATAGACGACTTCAACAGTTTCTTTTCAATAGTTTCTTCAGTACATTTTTCTTATTGATTTCTAATCCGGTTCAACAAGTACTAAATTTTTTCATAAACATTCAAAAATCACTTCAATAAGGATCCCAGTGTGCAAAAAAAGAGTTGCTGGTAAAAGCAGCTCTACCTAATATTCATTCAACAACTCATACATACCTCTTTATTAATTATAAAATAAACATTTCATTTTGTGTTAAGCCGATATTTAAAGAATTTAATTCTTTGCTCGTAATATTATATGTTTGTACGGTGGCGTATAATGTACCTTTTTTGTAAATTTATAATCCATTGTCACGGGAAATCCCGGGATAACGAGTTTTTAAGGGTTTCAAATGAAACAAGAAACCTTTGATGTATATTGAAAATTTTTGGAATGGATAAGCAATTATGATAAAAATTTTCAACATATTAAACTTTTTGTTTGTTTCATCCATTACAAACTATTTGGAAGTTTGATTCGTACATCATAACATTTCCCGTACAGTTTTCTTGAAAAAAATACTATGAGATAACAAAAAGGGGAAAGTCCCGTCGAAAATGGTATACATATAATATATATTAAAATATATACGTGCTACTTTTTTTTCTTCTTTCCTTACTTCTAACTTTCCAAGTAAAACTTTTAAATGGAAATGAAATGGCAATTGACTCTTTACTAAAGATCTCGTTTAAGGAGTAATTTCTTAATGAGAAAAATAAAGAAGTTTTGTGATTAACGAACAGCACTATCGTGGCAGGGTGAAGTGAACGCTAAGTGTCCCTTTAATGTTGAAAGTTACAAAACATTGCACTATAGGTTTCCTTCTCCTTTTTCTGTTTAACTCTGTATTCTATATAAAACACATTTTGTATTAATAACCTCTTATAAATATAATTAATAGATTGTAAATGACAGCCACAGGAGGTCAGACGGTCAAAGAAATAAAATACTTTTCTTCAAAGTTTAAGGTTTGATAAGGTATTATAACAAAAGCTATAATTTTAGCATTGAGACATTTGGTTAAAACTATTTCTTACATTCACATGTTTAACACTTAGTTTTACTATTATTTGCCTTTAGTTTAGCAACAGCGTCCGAGTGCAAACGTAATGTTTGTGACTAATTATAAAAAATCATTTATTTATGACGTTTTTTGAATTCAAACAAAATGCAGTAAACGGAGTTCCTTACCCTACCTAGTTTACACATGCCGTGATACGACATGATGTTACAAATATTATACTAATATGATATTTAGACTATTCTAATGACACGTACAACACTTTCATGTCACGCTGTTAGGTAAATATTTTTCTCATTTAGGTCACGTTTTGGACATGATTCAATTTTAAATAACTCAAAGTCAGCTTTTTTGAGCGCCATTCTGTACGTTACACGCGTATATTTATACGTAAATACGTAAATCCACTCGTCAAATCTAAGCATTTGAAGCTTTAAGGATTTATTAGTATACATAATATCGTTTTGTTTTATGTATCAGTATTTTTTTAGGGAAAAGGTATATTGGCAGGTAGGTTTATAATTTTTTTTTAAATAAACTATTTTCAATATTAATTTAATATTATAGAGAAATAACAATTTTTATAGTATAGACGGCACTAAGAAAGAGTTACGTGTTCAGCATCTATACATATCAAACACCATAATTGATAGCACTTAAAAGTTGCTCTTCAATATTTATTTTCGTCACTGGTAAATTTAAGAGCTGCAACAGTTTTCAAAATATAATGAAACTTTGCAATACGTGAACTACAATATAACAACTTTACGTTTCATCTAAGATGCTAGATCACATCTAAGATAATAGAGCAAAAGCTAGTGTCCAGACACTCCGTTCTCTACTGTTATAAAACTATATTGCGTTATCTTTCCGAAGTGCGGGTATGAAAATAACATTGTTTGCTTTAATAAACTATAAACTACGGTGTCAAATTTATGTTAAAATGTAGATACGTACGATATTTGTGATTTAATTATGTATATTTATTTCTTTTAATCTTCAAACAATTAATAGGAAAAGAAACCTAGTATTATTATGTTCAGCAATTTATGCTACATTTTCAGATATTAATGAGAAGAAACTGCTTAGCATTCCATGGACTTGCGACCCAAGTATAGGTTAAAATGGACCCGCTCACCTTCACTGTCCGAGCTCCTCCCACTACTTAAAAAATTCGAAACGATTCCGCTGATGTCGCCGTCGAGGTACGTTCAAGAAATGTATTGGTAATAGTTCTAGATAGGCCGAGATCTGGTAGCAAGCTATAGATTGATTTTGCTGTTATACTTCTCACTCTTACTTCAACTGCACATAATTTACTCTAAATCTATTCCTAATCAGTTCGTTAGTAAAGTCAAAGAAAATTTGTACCTTTTTTAACTTCACGCTTTATCCCGCACATAACAGGGTAGGCAGAGGAAACCACAGAAACTATGGGAAACAATTTGAAGATTTCTATTTTACTGGAAACGCTATGCCACATACAATAGCTGGATTAAACCAGTACATAAAGCAAAGTGAATATATAACTTGGGATAAATTAATATACCAAAGTACCTAAGAAGAATAATTTACTAGAATTTCGGCGAACAGCCCGGAAATAGGTTAGGTTGCATAAATTTAAATAACATTAAAATATACCGTGCTTATTATTTCACTGCGTTACGTAAACTCTTAGGGATCATTTTCATAAGCATTTTGTTTACGATGAAGATAAATTATGTCTTTAGAGAATAATGTTACAGGAAAAAACAAATGCTTTTATGAAGCTAATACAATGATTGACGACGTTATGGTATAATGTAGTACTTACGACATATACACACACTCGGAAACGTGTTGGTTTAAAATTTATGAGGTTTCTTACTTGGGCCATATATATTAGAAACAGATTAATAAGGGCCATATGACCTTTAATAATTAATTATTAAGTAAAACAAATATTTTAAGCCCTACAATTTACTTGAAGACCGTCGTGGCGCAAAGGCGTTGCGTCTGTCTGTAAAACGCGGCGATTTGTGGGTTCAATTCCCATAGAATAAATTTTAAATTGACTTGACTTGATTTGCTTGATATTTTTTTAAAATTTATAGTACACATTACATTTTTTGACAGTCTTTGTCACATTAATCCACTAAGGCCTCGATAGTTCAAAAGCTGTTTAAAGTAAAAAAAAAACAAATATTAGAATGAATTGCCATGTGTATATATATATATATATATATATATATATATATATATATATATATATATATATATATATATATATATATATATATATATATATATATATATATATATATATATATATATATATATATATATATATATATATATATATATATATATATATATATATATATATATATATATATATATATATATATATATATATATATATATATACATACATATATATATATATATATATATATACATATATATATACATATATATATAAAAATTAACTTCACGATTCCATTCCACAACGAATTCCTTTTAAAAAGATAAAACAAAGAAAGCTATTCAAAGTTTTAAATAGAACGGGAGCTTATCTTAAAATGCAATATATAGATAGTAATGCCAACCTTATTGAATTTTCACCGGTTTTAAGACGTAGATTTGTTTTTATTTGCGGCGAACTTTTTCCACTCCGTACAAAGTTTGTACTGCACCAGTCAACTTTAATGCGATTCTGAGATTTAGAAAATGCTTATTATTTCTTTTTGATATTTATTTTAAAAGTTTTATATTTGCACTTTACAAGTTTTATACGTAATGTGTTTATTCGGCCCTTTTACTGAGGCAGAGAATATTTATTATTAAAACACATTGGTTCCGCTTTGCCTCATGATGAATGTTCCTTAAATAAAATTGTCATTCTCCTGATTAGAAATTAAACGTGCAACCGTCGCGCTTATAGTCAGACGCTATGCCATTAGCACTATGTCGGGTTCAAAATATCTAAAAAAATATATCGTAACTTATAAGCGATCGTTTTTAATTCCTTAAAAATTTTTGGAAAAGCATATTCAATATAAAGACTCATTGTATTTAAAGTTCCAATTACCAATATAAAATTAAAATACTTGACAAACAAAGTTTGCATCTAAGCTAATGAATAAATATAAAAAATATCAATTATATATTTTATTTTAAAAGCTAAAAAATCACATTTTATAATGATTTACGAGTAGTTTTCGAAGAGTCCGCTACACATATATAGATTTCTCTTTCACACCAATTCGATGATGCCAAATGATAATACGTAGGTCACTGGATAAGTTCTGCAATATAGCTTTATTTTTTACACTCTTTCGAAATAATTTCCATTACAGTTTATACACTTTGTTATGCGTAAAAACCAATCATTAAAAATATCTTTCCTTTTTTCTTCTGATAGTTTTGAACATGCTTGGTCCCAAGCGATCGATTTCAGCTGATCCTTAATGATTAGGAAAAGAGCAAAGTCACAGGGCGCTAGGTCTGGGCTGTACGCAGGATGATCCAGCACTCTAACACCACTGCTATTCAAAAATTCGACAGTATCGCGTGCACGATGCGCGGGCGCGTTGTCATGATGAAAATGCCAAGTGCCCATTCTTGACTTTGGTCGAATTTCTTGAAGCCTTTGAAAAACTTTAGGCAAACATTCATTAATGTACGCTGACTTTCCAGTACCACCCGTTCCAAAATACCCCGCCTTGTAAAAAATACAGCGATCATCTTTTTTTTCACCGAACGTGATTTTCGCACCTGCACTGGAGTTTGTTCATTTTCAAAGAGCCAAACTTTGTTTTTGTTTTTCGTTGGTAAATCAAAATAATATAACCATGTTTCATCACCGGTAACAATATTATTGATGTTATTTGAAGTACCATTTTCATACATTTGCAGCATTTTTTTACACCACTTGACTCTTGTATCCTTTTGTTCAGGTTTAAGGTCATGTGGTACCCACAGCGTACAAACTTTTTTCACTCGGAGGATATCGATCGGTGCCCTAATCTGTAGGGCCTCCTCTATCTGTGAGTACGTAATACGTCGGTCTTCCTTTAACAATTTTTCCACTTTTGCCACGTTTTCAGAGCTAGTGGCCTCTACGGGACGTCCTGATCTTGCTGCGTCATTAACGTTAAAGTTACCACGTTCAAACTCACGATACCATCGGTAAACTGTTGTACGATGAGGACACTTTTCTCCCAAAACAGTTTTCATTTCAGACACACACTCATCTATGGACAATTTACGCAAAAAGTTGTAGCGCATTACAACTCGCAACTCGTCATTAGACCACTCCGACCTTTTTTAATTTAATTTTTTTTTTATTTAACTGAGCAAAGGAATTATGTCAACTTCTAACATATGAACTGTGAGGACATTAGCGAAGGCTTATGATAAAAATATTTTCAACTACTCTCCATTAATAAAACGAATGTATTGCAGAACTTATCGAGTAACCTAGTGTTTTTATCTAATGCGATGGTACAATTAAAGGTATGGGAATCTTCAATGTGTTTTGACTTGCATTAAAATTTTAATTTATGGCTAAAAATATATTTTTATACCTAAAATAATCATTTACTTACAGATTTAATTCATAATATTAGATAATTGTGAGAAGAACATTTATATGATAATATGGTTATGTTTATTAAAAATACAAATTTATTTTTTATGTACAACTGACCTAATAATTATGTTATCTTCTTCTCATGGAGAAGTGTTAATTTTAGAAGAAAACCATCGAAACGCACTTGTTTATAGAGTTAGAGAAAGAATTAGAAACTAGGCCATGTTTGATATCTAAAAAGTTTTTGGACAATGTGACCCTTGGCAAAATTTTGAATGAAAATGATTTTTTTGGGACTACATTTATTCTTCGATCTACACTTATGCTTAAATGATGTAAACGATTATCGTGGTGTAATATACTATACATTTTCAGTTCTAAACCAATTTCTGGGGCTAGGGCTTTCAACTAAACAAATTGACTTTGTAATATTTCATCACATCAGCCAAGATACGTCCAATGCTGGACAAATCTTCCTCATTGACCATTATTCATCACTTCCTTCAATAAGAGTGACCTTCGCTAGGCCGTCAGTCCACCTAGTCGACAGACTGCCCACGATATCTCCTCTAATTAATAATATTTATAAGTTGCAATTTAAAAATTAGTTAAATTTGAAATCTTAGATAATAAAGTAGAGCAAAATAAAAAATAGGTTTTCCATTATTTTCATTAATATCTTCAAGCTATTATAACGCCGCCCTAACTGTTGTTGCCAAAGCGAAGAAAACGAAAATAATATACTCTCCTTGTGGGAACTGAACTCACGACCGTCGTGTTTACAGTAAATTTTCGGGCAATTTTACTAAGAAATTATCGTTTACAAATATATCTTATCTTCATATAAATTTATACATACAAGGTATATACGTGTTGTATGCCCTAACTTGAACAAGTGTAATCTGTAGGGAGCAAACTACAAGATCGAACAAACCGCATCTATAAAAGCAAACTCCCTAATGTCAAGTCACACATACTAACTTTTAGTTTCTCATTGTTTCGACTAGTATGCCATTTACTTATATTTTTATTTACAACCTTATATATAGCCAACATTAAGCTCAAAATGCATTGAAGTTACATTATAATGTGAAATTAGCTAGTGGGTTGATGGACGAGAATAAGCGTTTTCCTATATTTTTTTTAATTAAACAGAGTGAACGCTCAACAGCACTGCAATCAAGTAATTGAAACGCTTTAAGGCATTCTATTGTACGTCTTTCGTAAGGTAAAATAAACTATTTTTACTAAACTTCTCAGATCGTAAAAGTAAAGTAATGGAATATAAATATTATGTTACATATTATATTGTACGGAGTCAACCTTTTTGTTTTGTACTTCTGTATATGTATTTCCACATAAAAACGATATTTGGAAAAAAAATAGTAGAAGTAATTATATCTATCGATCGTCGTGGCGCAACGGTTTCTGGGTTCGATTCCAAGTCGGAGAAGATGGATTTTTCTATTTCCATTTTCTTCGCTCTGGTAAACTAGGCAAAGCGTGGCGTTGAGTTCCGTCACTCAACACCCAATGCCTAGAAAAAGGCGGAAAGCGGGGATGGAGAAATCAGGGACTAAGCAACGGAGTGTCTTAACACTAGGTTCCCACGGTTCCTGCGGTTCCCTCTGCCTACCCTGCCATGTGCGGAATAAAGCGTGAAGCTACAAAAAAAATTCTTAAAATACTTTTTTTTATTTAAATTTAGTCTAAATAACTACAAATACATGGCCTAATGTTTTTTATTTATTTTATCACTAAAATAAACTTTAAACGTTCGTTTTAACACATATTCGTAGTTTCTAATTTTATAAGAATCCTTATAAAAAGACAATTTTCAATTGTTTTATATATTTATCTTACTCTGATTTACAAATCTCCTTCGTGTTTTTTCTATACAAATATAAATGGCAAATATGAATATACTGGCAAACCTTACACTAAGCTTACCATGACGTTTATGTTATTCTTGGGCAAAAATTTCAAGACTTCATAATTATTTTGAGAAAAAAAGTAATAAATTGGACCACAGTACAAGTACTCTAATTATGTGGTGTAAACTTAGTGTTAAAGAGTGAAATTAGGTCAGTGCATTCATTAGAAACCTCGACTTAGTAACCTTAAGTACAATTGTTTTAATATTTTTATTTCTCTAATGCCAACATTTTTTCTTAACCTCTTTTTTATGTAATGAATACAATAAAAAGGTTTAAAAAAAAAATTTAAAAACTTTTAATTCTTAGCTATTTTATTTTTTACTTACATTTATGTTATTCTTTCTTGTTATAATTCTGCTGTTAAGATTTTTTATTTAGTTTATGAACTACTTATAATAAAGTATGTAAGATTAAGACGCCATGTCACCTCGCTAACTTTTGCTTCGATTGTTTTTCGGTTGTCGTATAAACAATCGAGTCGGGACTTTCACATTTCAATTACTTCTTGTTTTTTTTTTTTTTTTTTTTTTTTTTAGCTTCACGCTTTATCCCGCACATGGCAGGGTAGGCAGAGGGAACTGCAGGAACCATATGAACCTAGTGTTAAGACACTCCGTTACTTAGTCCCTGCTTACTCCGTCCCCACTTTCCGCCGTTTTCGAGGCATTGCGTGTTGAGTGGCGGAACTCAACGCCGCGCTTTGCCTTAGTTGCCAGAGCGAATAAAATGGAAATAGAAAAATCCATCTTCCCCGACTGGGGATCGAACCCAGAAACCGTCGCGTTAGCTGCGTTACAGGCAGACGTTGCGCCTCTGCGCCACGACGGTCCTCTACTTCTTCTTGTATCGTGCTAAATCCAGGTCACCAGCCAAAAGCAGGTCACTCAACCTGGATGCTCGTCCCAGAACTCCTAGCTGGAGGAGCACGGACACTGCCTCATCAGAGATAATTCTGTACTCATTCACATCATCAAAATAACCATCACCTTCTGCAACTGCGACACTAGGATAACGTTTTTTAAATTCCAGATATCCGCCTACGCGATGAAGAACTAAAATAACCATAGCTTAACTTTAACTTAACTACTAGTTAAATATTAACTAAGCTTAACTTACTCTATATATCACACAAAATTGTATAATCAAGTTTTAGTTGCAATATTCTAATACGTTGCTTAATTAAAAATTAAAGCACCCTGTGACCCGGTAAATGTGATTAACTAATGAAAGCCGAGTATATGAGACTGAAATTAAACTACTTCACAATAATAGGCGATAATCAAATTTTCTAGACCTAGAGATACTTTAAACTTTAGTAGTAAGTGCTCGTAAACATAATGAATAAAGACGTCGTTAGAGGTAAAAAGACACAATATATTTTTATAAAGATATATATTAAATATTTTTATGATTTTTTAAAGTGTTAATCCACACTGAGGATAGAAAAAATACTTAAAGAAAAACATATAAAAATTTGAACGCAGCGGGACTCGAACCCGCGCCCTCCTGCGAACCGTGCAGGCGCTCTCACCACTGAGCCATGCGTTCTACATCACGCCGCGTTGAAATTCTTATATGCTTTTATACAACTTATATCGTTGTTAGCATCTCTGTAGGGAGATTTTTACAAATTTCCGCTACCCAAAGACCATTACAAAGAACAATCGTTTGGCGAGAGAGAATGCTATTTTTTATTAAATATTTTTATGATTTTTTAAAGTGTTAATCCACACTGAGGATAGAAAAAATACTTAAAGAAAAACATATAAAAATTTGAACGCAGCGGGACTCGAACCCGCGCCCTCCTGCGAACCGTGCAGGCGCTCTCACCACTGAGCCATGCGTTCTACATCACGCCGCGTTGAAATTCTTATATGCTTTTATACAACTTATATCGTTGTTAGCATCTCTGTAGGGAGATTTTTACAAATTTCCGCTACCCAAAGACCATTACAAAGAACAATCGTTTGGCGAGAGAGAATGCTATTTTTTATTAAATATTTTTATGATTTTTTAAAGTGTTAATCCACACTGAGGATAGAAAAAATACTTAAAGAAAAACATATAAAAATTTGAACGCAGCGGGACTCGAACCCGCGCCCTCCTGCGAACCGTGCAGGCGCTCTCACCACTGAGCCATGCGTTCTACATCACGCCGCGTTGAAATTCTTATATGCTTTTATACAACTTTACGGTTTGC
>JAZFAU010000897.1:2500-35990 GCA_037178615.1 Dione vanillae
CTCGGATTCGTACCGGCAATCACACTATACCCTGCAGAGGTTTGACAACTCAGGTAAGGAATTATAACAAGGTTGTAAAACACAGGAATAGAACCACGGGAAACCACTAAAGGAATATTACGCTTGCCACGTACAGGGGCCCAGGAGGGGGAGATGGTCAATTTAGGTAATTAAACAAGATCGGTGTAATGATGCAACCTGGGCAACCGGTATCACATAAGGCAACGCGCTTCAAATAAAATACCACTTTAACATTGTTAAAACGTGTATTTAACGTAGCATAATATAAGGGAATTGGGGTGAGATATTAAGGCAAGGGGAGGGGAGGTAATACACTATCTACTATGTGGGTCTATCTTCTCTGAATTATTAGGATTATCACGATATCTTATATAATTTTCACCTGTCTAGGTTGGGGCGATCATTTTCTCTGGGGGGAGAATCTCTCCTGGGAATGCGTTGGGGGAGGGCTGGAGTTGCGAAGGAATATTTCTTAGCTGGCAACCCTCCCCCGCCCATATTGGGGACCGCGGGTAGAAGAAGACGGTACGCGGTAATTGCGTTTATTTAAATTTGGAATTACAATTATAATGCGATTGGATGATGTAGGATACATTGGGTTACGGGAATCTTAAAACATAGCATAGTGTGATGGATTAGCGAACGCGCAATGTTGAACATTTGTAGTCCCGCTGCACTAAGAATTGAAATGTTGTTCCAAACACCTATAACATAACCGGGAAGGTTTTACAAATCCCGATCTATCTCTAAAAAGGATCATAGCTCTAAATTCGGGACATTCACGGAGTTAATGGGAAGAGGAATCACACGGTACATTTTTACTATTATTTATTACAGGAACATTTTTTTTCTATTTTTACATAGGGGATGGAGGAGCCGCAAAGTAGTATTTAGGTACATACTTTTAAATTTCTAGGTTAAATCTACAAGGGAGGTGTGTCCCAACGTTTGCATGGTGACGACATTCGTCTTCCAAAAAGGTAAAAATTTTTTAAAGGTAGTATTCATCATCGTCACCGCCATAACAAACGCTAAACGGGATTTTCAAACAGAGGGAAGCTTAGTCCAAAACATATATGTATAACATATAAGACCAGAGAGACGGGTAACCTAACGTCTAACGCGATAGGCGTTCCCAAGGGTCAAAAAGGCCGCGCGCAAACCTGTAAATTTATTCGAAATCTCCGCAGGGTAAGTTCTGGGTTATTAGTTCAGCAAGAACCCGTGTATTGTTATACCGGGGGCGGTTTCAACAACTCACGAGCAACTTCAGAGTTGCCTTCTTCATTTTATAAATGTAGCAACAACCGCTTAGGTCATTCCTTGCTAAGGATCCAACTAAGTCTGCAATTTCCATGTGAGGTCACATGGTGTTGGAATCTACTTACACTGTCAAACTGGAATCAATAAACTTATCCAGGATCAGGACGTCCATCAAACTAGGGATAGGTAAATCATGTAATCTATTATAAGAGTTCGCTCAGTAATATTTTTACTACTCATTTTTACCGGGGGTACTGGCCATGACAGGATCAACTACGAGCAGGTTGGCACACTCTAACTGACGCACCCGCAGGTCGTCTATGTTCTTTTTACTAACGCACTTCGTTTTTTACATAACTAATTTTTTCTCTTGGTAATCGATAACCGGGCTAACCCACCAGGAGCCTGAGGACCGTTGTATCAATAAATTACCATGAAGAATTTCTAAAAATCCCTTGAACCAACAATAATCTATGTATTTCAGAAGTGCCAAGAAGTTCCGTAGTATCGGCATCCAATCGGAAACAAGCGGACACAACCTATATTTTTTCTATATTCTGCGCTTTCTGGATATAAGCACATTTTACTGGTTCAATCATGAGTAGCCATTTTAAATTATCAAGTAACCTAAATACTGAACTAAAATATTAAAAATTTAAATAACGCGTAATAAACATGAACCCCACTCCACTAACAACGGGCGATTCAGAAATCAAGAAACATAACGCAACTAAAATATTAAAAAAACATAAATAAACTCGTAAGAAACAATGACCCATCCCAACGTGCTATCAGAAATCAAGTAACAAATACTCACTAAAATATAACAAATATAAACTCGTAATAACAATGAATTCCACAACAGCTGGCGAGATAAGAAACCAGTTACGGTTCACGTTCAGGGACCGCTTCGCATCTACATATATCGCACAACAAAATAATAGAGATACCAATATGGATACAATTAAGGCTTACGCTTCATTTAATAAAAATAAAAAAAAGGGGGACAATAAAAGTGTAGGGCTAATATTTTTAAAGTAAAGTTAGTTTTTTAAGGAAATTATTAAATTATTTTAACTAACTTCAATGTAAATTTTAAAACAGGATAGGTAATAACGTATAGCGTAATATTATAAAATATGTAACCATATTATGTGTATTTATTATATTTCTATTTAATAAAATTATATTGCGAAATATATTTATATATTTTCACATTATACAGTCACCCTACACAATTATATTATATTATATGTGATAAATTTCATATACCTTATTTTTTAAAACAAGTCGATGCGAACACGTTTTAAAGGTTGGAAATCAATTATATTGTAATTAGTCGTTAGGTACCAAATTAGAGCCAAAATACCAAAACGGGAAAATAACACTGTAATGAAATGGACTCAGGGGTCATGAAACTACGCTAAATCAGGGGGACTCAGAGGGATTAAACCCCGCTCTGCACAGAAAAATGTATAGTTATTTATATATAATTAAACCACGCTCTGCTACCTAAATGTATAGTATTTATATATAATGAAACCACGCCTCCTGCTACCATAAAATGTCTCTAGTATATAATGATATAATGAACCGCGTTCTGCTACCAAAACATATATATTGAATAGTGTGTAGGGGTCGCAATTGTGGAAGCGTGGCTGAAGTGGAGGTTATTTATAATTATTTTACTTTCTAGTCGTTTTAGGATAATAGAATTGTACAGTACCTTATTTCATAATTCACACCACAAACAACTGATTGTTCCCGGCCGCGTGTATATTTTTCACATTGTTTTTCTTCGCTAGGGTACTTCACTATTATCTTTTTGTAGGTTGTGTCTTTGTCAGGTTCACTATCAAGAGGATCCAAAAGGAAATCAAATAGGCTGGAGGGACATCACACTGCTAATTAATATTATTCAGGAAGACGTGCGCTCGGGCCGCCTCTCACGTGCTACTTTTTATACCTTCTCGACAACTACCCTAACTACTACACTGCGCTCGCGCCGGAGTTGCAATCAGACTTTGAGACAACCCGCGCGGGGGTCATCGGCCGGGGCGGCACACAAATAGAATAAAACAATACTAATATATATATATATATTATATATATTATATATATGTATATATAAGATATAGAGATATATATTATAATATATATATATATAGATATATATATATAATATATATATTATATATATAATATATATATATATATATACTATGATAGATTGTATATATATATATTATATTGTAGTGGGTAGGGGTCAGCAATTGTGGAAGCGTGCTGAAGTGGAGGTTATTTATTTAATTATTTCCTTTATAGTCGGTTAGGATAATAGAAATTGTACAGTACCTTATCTTCATGATTAACAACACAAACACTGATTGTTCCCGGCCGCAATGGAAGGTCCTCACTTGAGTCTTGCTTCCTAGGGGTTACTTGCACTATTATCTTTGTAGGTTTGTTCTTTTGTCAGGTTCATATCAAGAGGGAATACCAAAAGGGAAATCAAATCATGCTGAGGGAGGGAAAATCACACCGCTAATAATATTGATCGAGAAGGACGTGCCTTCGCGTCGCACGATCTCACGTGCCCTTTTGCTACTTCTCGACCACTACTGGGAACTACTACCTACTGGACCGACCGCGCGGGGTGTCGCACAAAGACTGTAAACTAGTCGGGGTTGCCATATATGAACAACAAGCCCCCGCCCTCAACATCTAATTTTACGAGAAAATGGAGAAACTACTAATAGGTAGACCGAACTAAATTGGTTAAGAGGCTCTCTTAGAGACCTGTCGCTGTCTTACATCACCACACCACCACGCTATCTTTACCAGGGATAAATTTGGAAATGCGACCACGTCGCCACTGTAAAGGGGTAATTATCAATTTTATGAGGACTAGCTCGCGGTACTGTTGGAGGATTCCTGGATCAGTCCACTTCTTTTCTGCCGAGTCTGCCACAGTGTTAGGTACTCTACCTGCCACCCTCGCGCCAAAAATGTTGAGTTTGTTGCACTACTTGAAACGGGTTAAACGATTAATTTTACATTGTTATAGGATAACTCCGGCAAGCACTAAGAGGTTGGCCCAATCAAAATGACCAGGCTTCAAAACTTCTAGATCGTTCGGGTCCAGTAGATAAAGGGACATAAACGGCCGGTAATTTTAATTACCGCCCATTTTAGCCAAAATTGTAGTTTATTCCTCGAAATGTTAACGAGTTTCGCGCAATCACTCTTTCAGGTGGGTTTTTACGAAGATTTAATCGGCTCTTCGAACAATCTCCCAATGAGGGCAGGCAGGTGAGGTCCCTAACCATTTCACCCCTTTAGTGAGGGTATCACTAATATCAGTTTTGTTTACTAAAAATCATAAACAATACGCTTAAATATTTTTCGAGCTCCTATATACTTATCTACCGGCAATCTGATCTTATAAACTAGGGAGAGCGCGACGGGAAAACAAACGGATGATTGAAAATATTACCCGTAAATTACACATCGTTCAAATGAACATAAAATTTTGTTATTTAATCTATTATAAATCTATTTATTTATCTGTATTTTACGGAATTTGCTGATGTAATCATAAATTTGCTTCGTAAATTCAGTTGTCAAACGGTATCTTAAGCAAGTAAGCACTATCTGTGTAATATTGTGTAAAGAGAATTAAGCTATAATTTTGAATTGCGTAAACTATCATTAGCCATTCCTATATCCCTTATAGTATTTTGTATCGGCCATACAGACAAAAGTCAACCTTATTACATTCCATAAGTGGCCGTTTTTGGTACAACGCTAGGCAGAAACCGGTTAAGCCGTAGCGTAAATACGATATTGACATTAAAAAGTGCATAATTTTTTCTATGAATGCGCCAAAACCCATTCCGTAGCAGCATAATGCGAGCAATGGTGCCACTATTGTTGGGCCGACGATTGATCCATTAGTGACATTAAATGTGCACCCGACAAGCAATCCAAGTCCTTCTGAACACAAGGCTGTCAATATTCCAGAAGCTGAGAATAAAATAAACCTGTCTATTTCTAGTAGTTGTCCAGACATGGTGTAGCAGATGATTATAAATAGTGTTCCCAAGCAAAACATAACAGGCAATGTGGATAGTGTTAGAGCTGCGTAGTAGGCCTTCAAACTGTACCAGTGATTGAAATATTCTCTTCTTAACATTCGAAGTTCTAAGGGAAATAGCAACACTGGTATCATCACATAGGTGTACATGAAGAACACTATGCAACTAAGGCAAAATTTGAAATTGGCAATGGGCAAGTTTCCGTCGTTACCAATTAAAAAGAAAATTCCACCAAGAAGTATGGCAGCACTGACATGATGTAGCAATTGAATCCATAAATTTAGAGAATTTCTCCTAGTTTGTAAGAACATTCGATTGCTCAATATAAGAAATTGTGTTAGGAATGTGGTAGGAAATTCCATTTTCTGTAAATGCTCTCTCGCTACATGTTCCACAAATATCCTCTGGATTGATTCATCCGAATGAAGAACCGGTTTCCGGCCGCCCCTTACGGTCATACGATCAAGTTTTCTACAAAGCTTTCCGTTTTGACACAATTCGGACATTTGGGCACTCGCTTCTGCGTTACCGTGAAGAGTTTCTAGTACAAAATCTGCAGGATTGTGCGTTGTTGGACATATATGACCGATTTCTGATAAATACGGCACCAACATGGGAGCAGCACCCTGATAACAACAAAGTCCTCTCGCTAACACATACACGCGGTCAAACAGCGCAAATAGAGATGCAGACGGCTGATGTATAGTGCATATGATCGATCTTCCTTGACGGGACAGTAAGCGAAGTAATACTACTAGCTGACGAATGGATACTATGTCGAGGCCAGTTGTTGGTTCATCCAAAAACATAATAGGTGGGTTGTTCACCAGCTCTAGTGCTACTGAAAGGCGTTTTGATTGACCCCCTGAGAGGTTTTGTGACATGGTGTCTCTATGATCCCATAGTCCGATAGTTTGGAGAATTTCTTCAACCTTCCAGAATTTTTCGATGAGACAGGTAAGGATATTCCAGTCATGGGGGGCACTAATTCACCATAATCGGCAGCGACTGGACCACAAACAATATAACCAAAAATTGTAGATAAAGCAGTAAGGCCGTTAAAGTTAAATATTTTATCTTGTAATAAAAGCGCGCCGAACACGTCAGCACCCAATAGTATATCTATCGGGCCAGGCTTATTATAGGTAGGGTCAGCAAGGGAAAAATCACTACTAGGAAAAAACACGGACTCAGGGAACTCAAACTCAGGATGCGTACCGGCAATCACATCAATGACCATAGCAGAGGTTGACACCTCAGGGAAGGAATTATACAAAGGTTTAAAACACAGGGAAATAGAACCACGGGAAACCACTAAAGGAATATTACCTATGCCACGTACAGGGGCACAGGAGGGGGAGATGGTCAAATTGAGGTAATTAACAACAAGATCGGTTGTAATGAGGCAACCCTGGGCACCGGTATCATATAAGGCACGCGCTTCAATAAAATAGCCACTAGCAGTTTTAACGTGTAATTTGACAGTAGGCAATAATATAAGGGAATTGGGTGAGATATTCAGGCAAGGGGAAGGGGGAGTAATACAAGTATCTAGCTATGTGGGTCTATCTTCTCTATTATAGGAATTATCACGATATCTTATAATATTTTCAACCTGTCTATTATTTTCAACCTGTCTAGGTTGGGGCGGTGCATTTTCACTGGGGGGAGAAGCTCTCTGGGAATGTCGTTGGGGGAAGCGCTGGAGTTGCGAAGGGGAATATTTCTTATGCTGGCCCCCGCCCATATGGGGACCGCGGGTAGAAGCAGGACAGGTACGCGGATAATTGCGTTTATTAAATTTGGAATTATAATTGTAATTGCGATTGGATGAGGTGGGATACACTGGGTTACGGGAATCATTAAAACATAGCATAGTGTGATGGGATGAGCGACCGCAGGTTGAACATTTGTAGTCCCGCTTGCACATAAGAATTGAATGTTTGTCCAAACACCTATAACATAACCGGAAATGTTTTACAAATCCCGATCTTTCTCTAGGATTCATAGCTCTAAATTCGGGACATTCACGAAGGTAATGGGAAGAGGAAGCACACAGGTAACATTTTTTACTATTATTTATTACAGGTAACATTTTTTGTCTATTGTTTAACATAGGGGAGGGAGGAGCCGCAAAGTAAGTATGTTTAGGTATAGTACTTTTAAATTTCGTCAGGTTAGAATCTACAAGGGAGGTGTTGCCAACGTTGTCATGGTGACGACATTTGTCTTCCAAAAAGGTAATAAGATTTTTAAAGGTAGGTAATTCATTAGCGTCACCGCCATAACAACGCTCAAAACGGGATTTCAAATCAGAGGGAAGCTTAGTCAAACATATATGTACTAACATATAAGACCATGAGGAGACGGGTAACTCTAAACGTTCTAAACAGCGATAGGCAGTTAACAAGGGGTTCAAAAAGGCCGCGCGCAAACCTGTAAATTTATTCGAAATCTCCGGCAGGGTAAGTATCTGGGTTATGTAGGTATCAGCAAGAACCCGTGTATTGTGATACCGCTGTTTCAACAACTCACGAGCAACTTCATAGTTGCCTTCTTCAATTTTTAAATGTAGCAACAACCGCTTAGGTTCATCTGCCAAGGATCCAACCAAGTACTGTAATTTCATTGTGGGGGTTAAATGGTGTTGGGAATCTACTACACTGTCAAACTGATCAATAAAACTTATCCAGGAGTCAGGACGTCCATCAAACTTAGGGATAGGTAAATCAGGTAATCTATTATAAGGAGTTCGCTCAGTAATATTTTTACTACTCGTTCTTACGGGTGTACTGGCCAGGACAGGATCAACTACGGGAGCAGGTGGGCACAACTCTAACTGACGCACCCGGAGGTCGTCTATTTTCTTATTTACTAAACGCACTTCTTTTTTTACATAACTAATTTCTTGGTAATCGATAGCCGGGTCTAACCCACCTAGGAGCACTGAGGACGCGTTTACAAATAAATTACAATGAGAATCTAAATCCTTGAACCTAACTAATAATCTAGGTATTTCAGAAGTGCCAAGAAGTTCCGAGGTATCGGCAATCCAATCGGAAACAAAGCGTACCACACCTATATTTTTTCTATATTCTGCGCTTTCCGTATATAAGGAACATTTTACTGTTTCATCATGAGTAGCCATTTTAAATTATCAAGTAAACTAATAACTGAACTAAAATATTAAAAATTAATAAACGCGTAATAAACAATGAACCCACTACCAACGGGCGAGATCAGAAATCAAGTAAACAAATAACTCAACTAAAATATTAAAAAAAAATAATAAACTCGTAATAAACAATGAACCCACTACCAACGGGCGAAATCAGAAATCAAGCAAACAAATAACTCAACTAAAATATTGAAAAAATAATAAACTCGTAATAAACAATGAATCCACAACAGCTGGCGAGATAAGAAACCAGTTACGGTCAAGTTCAGGGACGCGTCGCATCTACATATATCGCAATACAACAAAATAATATGATATACAATATGACTACAATTAAGGCTTAAGCTTCATTTAAATAAAAATAAAAAAAAAGGGTAACAATAAAAGTGTAGGGATAATATTTTAAAGTAAGTTAGTTTTTTAAGGAAATTATATTAAAATATTTTAACTAACTTCAATTATAATTTAAAACGGGATAGGTAATAACGTATAGGCGTAATATTATAAAATATATGTAATCATATTACATATGTGTATTTATTATATTTTATATTTAATATATAAAATTATATTCAATATTTATTTATATATTTTACACATTATACATTCACCCTACACAATTATATATTCAATATTATATGTATAAAAATTTCATATATTATTATTTTTTAAACAACTCGATGCGAACACGTTTTAAAAGGTTAGGAAATCCAAATTATATTGTAATTATGCGTTAGGTACCAAATTAAGAGCCAAAATACCAAAACGGGAGAATAACACTGTTATTAAAGGGACTCAGGGGCATGAAACTACGCTATAATCAGGGGGACTCAGAGGGATTAAACTACGCTATAATCAAGGGGATTCAGAGGGATAAAACCACGCTATAATTAGGGGGCCCAGAGGGATGAAAACCACGCTCTGGATCAAGGGGGACCCAGAGGGATGAAAACTACGCTCTGCTACCAATATATATATATATATATATTTATATTTATATATATATATATATATATATATATATATATATATATATATATATATATATATATATATATATATATATATATATATATATATATATATATATATATATATATATATATATGTATATATATATATATATATATATATATATATATGTATATATATATATATATATATATATATATATATATATATATATATATATATATATATATATATATATATATATATATATATATATATATATATATATATATATATATATATATATATATATATATATATATATATATATATATATATATATATATATATATATATATATATATATATATATATATATATATATATATATATATATATATATATATATATATATATATATATATATATATATATATATATATATATATATATATATATATATATATATATATATATATATATATATATATATATATATATATATAATATTATTATATTTCCCTTTTGTGTATTCCCTCTTGATATTGAACCTGACAAAGACAAACCTACAAAAGATAATAGTGCAAGTAACCCTAAGTGAAGAAGACTAATGTGAAACATTCCATGGCGGCCGTGAACAATCAGTGTTTGTGTTGTGAATTATGAAGATAAGGTACTGTACAATTTCTATTATCCTAAGACCGACTATAAGGTAAATAATTAATAAATAAGCTACCCCTCAGCACGCTTCCACAATTGCGGCATCCTACCCTATTCAATATACATTTTTTGGTAGCAGAGCTTAGTTGCCTACCCTATTCAATATATATTTTTTGGTAGCAGAACGCAGTTCATTATATTCATTATATACTATATACATTTTCTGGTAGCAGAACGCAGTTTCATCTCTCTGAGTCCCCCTGATCAGAGAGTAGTTTAATCCCTCTGAGGACCTGATTTAGGTAGTTTCATGCCATGAGTCCTTGATTACAGTGTTATTCTCCAGTTTGGTATTGGCTCTTAATTTGGTACCTTATACGCATAATACAAATATAATTTGAATTCCGAAACCTTTTAAAAAAGTGTTCGCAATCGAGTTGTGTAAAATAATGTATATGAAATTTTTACATATATATGAATATATAATTGTGTAGGGTGAAGTATAAGGTGTAACAATATATAAATAAATATTGAAATAATGTTATATTAGAAACAGAAAATATAATAATACACAAATATGGTTACATATAGTTTATAATATACGCCTATCGTATTACCTATCCCGTTTAAATATATTGAAAGGTAGTTTAAAATAATTTACTATAATTTCCTAAAAAACTACTTACTTTCAAATTATTATCATTACAACTTTTATTGTACTTTTTATTTTTATTTTATTAAAGGAAGTTTAAGCATTAATTGTAGTCAATATTTATATCAATTATTTTGTTATATTGGCGATATAAGTAGATCGCCGACTCGACGGTCCCTGATTAGGTACTAAACTGTTTCTTATCTCGGCCCGTTGTGGTGGATCATTGTTTATTACGCGTTTATTATTTATTTTAATATTTTAGTTGCGTTATTGTGTACTTGATTTTTGATCTCGCCCGTTGGTAGTGGGTTCATTGTTTATTACCGTTATTAATTTTTAATATTTTAGTTAAGGTATGTGTTTACTTGATAATTTCAAAATTTGGTACTCATGAGCAAGTTAAAATGTTTATTACGGAAAAGCGCAGAATATAGAGAAAATATAGGTGTGGTACGCTTTGTTGGATTGGATCCCGAACCTCGGAATTCTGGTACTTCTGAAATACCTAGATTATTAGTTAGGTTCAAGGTTTAGATTATCATTGTAAATTCATTTGTAACGCGTCATCAGTGCCTGGGTGGGTTTAGACCCGGGCTATCGATTACCAAGAACTATTCTGTAAAAAAAAGAGTGGTTAGTAAATAGAAAATAGACGACATCCGGATGAGTCATGTAGAGTTGTGTCACCACCTGCTCCTTAAGGTGATCTGTTCATGGCCAGTGACACCGTAAGAATGAGTAGTACAAAATATTACGAGCAGAACGCCTTCTAATAGATTAATGATTGACCTATCCCTAAGTTGGATGGGACGTCCTGAGATCCTGATAAGTTTTATTGATCAGTTTGGGACAGGTAGTGATTACCAACCCCATTAACCCCCACTAATGAATTACAGTACCGTGGTTGGATCCTGTAGCAGAGGAACCTAAGAGGTTGTGGCTACATTTAAAAAATTGAAGAAGGCAACTATGTGAAGGACTCGTGATTTGTTGAAACGCGGTATCACAATACCGGAGTCTTGCTGATTTACCTACAGAACCCAGATACTCCCCCTGTCGGAGATTTCGATAAATTTACAGGTTTGCGCGCGGACGTTTTGAACCCCTTGGTAAATGCCTATCGCTGTTTAGAAAACGTTAGAGTACACGTCTCCTCATGGTCGTCTATGCATAGTAATATCTGTTGACTCTAAGCTCCCTCTGATTTGAAATCCCGTTTTGAGCGTTGTTATGGCGGTGACGACTGATGAATTACCTACCTGGGTTAAAACTCTACTAACTTTTGGAAGGACGAATGTCGTCCATGACACCGTTGGCAACACCTCCCCTTGTAATTCTAACTGCGACGAAATTAAAGTACTGTACCTAAACATTACTTACTTTGCGGCTCCTCCCTCCCCATATTAGATAAGACAAAAAATGTTACTGTAATAAATAAAGTAAAAAATGTACCTTGTGCTTCCTTCCCATTACATCAGTGAATGCCCGAATTAGAGATATGAATTCAAGAGATAGATCGGGATTTGAAACATCCGGTTAGGATAGGGTGTTTGGACAAACATTCAATCTTTGTTGCTAAGCGGGACTACAAAATGTTAAACCTGCCCCCCCCCCCCCCCCCCCCGGCGCTCATCCCATCAAACTATGCTATGTTTTAATGATTCCCGTAACCCACTGTATCCAACCTAATCCAATCGCAAATTATAATTATAATTCCAAAATTTGATAGACGCAAAATTATCGCGTACCGTCCTGCTTCTACCCGCGTCCCCATATGGGCGGGGGCCAGCATAAGCAATATTCACTTCGCACACTCCAGCGCTCCCCCCAACGACATTCCCAGAGGTGCTCCCCCCAGAGAAAAAGCTCCGCCCCAACTAGACAGGTTGAACATAATATAAGGATATCGTGATAATCCTATAATAGAGAAGAATAAACCCACATAGGCTAGATACTTGTATACCCCCCTTCCCCTGCCTGAAATCGCACCCAATTCCCTATGTATTGCCTAATGTTAAATTACCACGTTATAAAACTGCAGTGGTATTATATAGAAAAACAAAAAAATATATAATATAATCTATATCTATATATATATATATATAGATATATATATATATATATTTATAAGATAATACTATATTTATATATATATCTATATTATATATATATATCTATATATACTAATATATATATATAAATATATATATATATATAATATATATATAATATATATATATATGTATAATATACTATATATATATATATCTATATAATATATATATATATAATATAATATATATATATATTATATATATATATCTATATATATATCTCTATCTATATTTATATATATAATATATATATGGAGATATAATATATATATATATACTATTATATTATTATATATACATATTAGTTAGTTTGTTCTATCTATTGGCAACCCCGATAGTTTTTCGAGTCCTGTGCGAACACACGCGCTAGCGGTCAGTGGTAGTAGTCCAGTAGTTGTCGAGTTGTGTAAAGGGGGCACGTGAGACGGGCCGACGCGAGCGCCACGTCCTTCCTGAATCTAATTATTAATTAGCCCCGGTGTCTGTGATTTTCCCTCCCTACAGCCTTATTTGATTTCCCTTTTGTGTATCCTCTTGATATGAAACCTGACAAAGACAAACCTACAAAAGATAATAGTGCAAGTAAACCCCTAGTGAAGAAAGACTAAATGTGAAACATTCATGGCGGCCGGACGGGGCCCAATCAGTGTTTGTGTCGTGAATCATGAAAGATAAGGTACTGTACAATTAATTCCCTAAAAACGACTATTAAAGGGTAAATAATAATAAAAACTCCCCTCAGCACGCTTCCCACAAGGCGGCCCACACCGACCCTATATTAGGCAATATACATTTTCTGGTAGCAGAGCGTAGTTTTCATCCCTCTGGGCCCCCTTAATACTTAAATAGCGTGGTTTCATCCTTGGCCCCTTACTTTAGTGTGTTTTCATCCCTTGGGCCCCTAATTGATAGCGTAGTTTAACCCTCTGAGTCCATCTGATTATAGCGTTAGTTTTTCATCCTCTGGGCCCCCCTTAATTATAGAGTGTTTTCACCCTCGGGCCCCCTTAATATAGCGTGGTTAATCCCTCTGCGTCCCTGACTATAGCGTAGTTCCGCACCTGAGTCCCTTTCATACAGTGTATGTTCCCGGTTTGGTTCTTTTGGATCTTATTTGGTCCATAAATGATAATTACAATAGAATTGGATTCCTAACCTTGAAAAAAGGGTTGGCACGAGTTGTTTTAAAAAAATAGAATTGATATGAAATGTTTAACACTATAATATTGAATATATAATTGTGTAGGGTGAATGTATAATGTGGTAAAATATATAAAATAAATGTGAAATAATTTGATATAGTAAAATAAAATATAATCAAATTTCCACATAATAGGGTACATATATTTTATAATATTACGCCTCACAGTATTACCATCGTTTAAATTATAATTGAAGTTAGTTAAATATTTTCATATAATTTCTTAAAAAACTAAAACTTACTTTAAAATATATCCCTACACTTTTATTGTAACCTTTTTTTATTGTATTAATGAAGTTAAGCTAATTGTAGTCAATTGTAAAATAATAATGATTTTGTTGGTATTGCGATATATGTAGATGCGCGTGTCCCTGACTTGACCGTAAACTGGTTTCTTATTCTCGAGCTGTGTGGATTCATTGTATACGAGTATTATTTTTTTTTATATTTTAGTGGAGTTATTTTACTTGATTTGATTTAGCCCGTGGTAGTGGGTCTTGTTTATTACGAGTGTTAGATTTTTTTTAATAGTTAGTGAGTATTTGTTACTGGATTTTGATTTCGCCCGTTGAGTGGGTTCATGTTTATTACGATGTTATTATTGTTAATATTTTAGTTGCGTTATTTGTTTTTCTTGATTTCTGATCTCCGCCCGTTGGTAGTGGGTTCATTGTTTATTACGCGTTTATTAATTTTTAATATTTTAGTTCAGTTATTATGTTTCGTGGGAATTTAAAAGGCTACTCCTGAGAAAAAGCAAATGTTCCTTATATACGGAAAGCGCAGAATATAGAAAAAATATGGTGGGTAAGCTTGTTTCCGTTGGATTGCCGATACCTCGGAACTCGTGCAATTCTGAAATACCTAGATTCTTAGTTAGGTGCAAGGATTTGCTTCTAAATGTAATTTATTTGTAAACGCCTGTCCTCATGCTCCTGGGTGGGTTAGACCCGGCTAGCGATACCAGAAAAATTAGTATGTAAAAAAAGAAGTGAGCTATAGTACAAAACGAACATAGATGACCTCCGGGTGCGGCAGTTAGAGTTGTGCCCACCTGCTCCCCCTAGTGATCCTGTTATGGTCCCAGTACACCCGTAAGAATGAGTAGTAATAACAGTACGGAGAGAATCCTTATAATAGATACCGATTACCTATCCCTAGTTTGATGGACGTCCTGACTCTTGGATAAGTTTTAGTGATCAGTTTGGGAAGTTGTAGAGATTCAACAACCATTTGACTCCACAATGAAAGTGCAGTATCTAGGGATCCTTAGCAGATAAACTAAGCGGTTGTTGCCCCAACACATAAAATTGGAAGGCAACTATGAAGTTGCTAGTGAGTTGTTGAAACAGCGGTATCAACAATACACGGGTTCTTGCTGATACCTACATAACCCCGATACTACCCTGCGGAGATTTAAAAAAAAAAAAAAAAAAAAAAAAAAAAAAAAAAAAAAAAAAAAAAAAAAAAAAAAAAAAAAAAAAAAAAAAAAAAAAAAAAAAAAAAAAAAAAAAAAAAAAAAAAAAAAAAAAAAAAAAAAAAAAAAAAAAAAAAAAAAAAAAAAAAAAAAAAAAAAAAAAAAAAAAAAAAAAAAAAAAAAAAAAAAAAAAAAAAAAAAAAAAAAAAAAAAAAAAAAAAAAAAAAAAAAAAAAAAAAAAAAAAAAAAAAAAAAAAAAAAAAAAAAAAAAAAAAAAAAAAAAAAAAAAAAAAAAAAAAAAAAAAAAAAAAAAAAAAAAAAAAAAAAAAAAAAAAAAAAAAAAAAAAAAAAAAAAAAAAAAAAAAAAAAAAAAAAAAAAAAAAAAAAAAAAAAAAAAAAAAAAAAAAAAAAAAAAAAAAAAAAAAAAAAAAAAAAAAAAAAAAAAAAAAAAAAAAAAAAAAAAAAAAAAAAAAAAAAAAAAAAAAAAAAAAAAAAAAAAAAAAAAAAAAAAAAAAAAAAAAAAAAAAAAAAAAAAAAAAAAAAAAAAAAAAAAAAAAAAAAAAAAAAAAAAAAAAAAAAAAAAAAAAAAAAAAAAAAAAAAAAAAAAAAAAAAAAAAAAAAAAAAAAAAAAAAAAAAAAAAAAAAAAAAAAAAAAAAAAAAAAAAAAAAAAAAAAAAAAAAAAAAAAAAAAAAAAAAAAAAAAAAAAAAAAAAAAAAAAAAAAAAAAAAAAAAAAAAAAAAAAAATGTGTTGAAGTCACCATTATAATTGTGTGATTATATGAAGGACGTTATTACGTCTCCAACAAGGTTTCAAATGATAAAAAAATAATCGATCGTTAGGTCTAGATTATGTAGGACACCAAGGGATTTTAGGTGTGTAAAACACACCTCTATGAAGAGCGTGTTCGGGTCCACCGCTAGGATCAACTTGGAGATATATATTAAGCTGTAAGGAGAATGGGTGAGCGAGATAAATGGCAAACGGTCACTCCTACACGGCCAAATCGATCATTACGATCGTTGAAACCCAGGGAGCGAGTACGAAGCCGAAGGCCGGCAAGCGTTTTAACCATGTCTCTGAACACTAAAAATCGCGTGTATATTTTATTATTGAAAGAGGATAAAAAATCTAGAACGTGTGCAGGAATACTCTGTGCGTTTAAGTGAATTAATTAAAATTTTTCAGTACCGTTGAGAAGGTTGAATCTAGTGTTTCATTAAGTGTAGGAACATATTAGAAAACTGCATTACTGGTCAATCCATCAGAAATCGCGAAAAAGAGGTAAAGAATCAGCAAAGAGTAAAGTAGGTTGCCATAAGAACATATATGGTCTATATATGTTATATAAAAAATAATAGCGAATATACAAATATATTAAAAAAATTATAATAAATATATAAATATAACATATATAATATATATATATATATATGATATATATATATATATATGTATATTCTATCTATATATATATTATATATTATATCTAATATATATATAGATATATATATATATATTATAATATTATATATTATATATATATATATATCTATATATATATATTATATATATAATATATTTATATATCTCTATATATTATATATATATATATAATATATATATATTATAAAACGTAATAGATATAAAAAAGTAGAAATGGTTTAATGAATTTCAATTTTGCTAAACACCGCTAGTAAACATAAAGAGAACAGAGTATTCAAAATACATTAAAACAAAAATACAGAGGAAGCGCAGATATAAAATTATTAAAAAATATGTACAAATAAACTAGGAAAACAAAAAAAGTCAAACAAAACAACA
The DNA here is from genome assembly GCA_037178615.1 of Dione vanillae. NCBI lineage: Eukaryota > Metazoa > Arthropoda > Insecta > Lepidoptera > Nymphalidae > Dione > Dione vanillae. Next base: position 19,881 of record JAZFAU010000897.1, read on the forward strand.
AAATAAAACAAACATGCACAGCAGTAGCACAAAAGAAAAAAAAAATAAAGAAAATAAATCATTGTTTAAACAAGTGATAAAAAGCCAAATTCCAAGCATTAAACATATTTATAATCGGTCAGATTAAAGTCTAGGACCAAGCAGAGGCAGAGTAAACATTTCTTGTAAGCAAATCCATGTAATATCTATAAATAACTTAATTGAGTTAAAAAAAATAAAATATAAGGTATAAGATATATGAAAATAATTAAAAAACGGAGACAAAATTGAAAAGAACAAAGGACTGAATGTAAAACAAAAAGAAAAAAAAAAAAAATCAGTACGAAAATATTTAAGTTGAGCCAACACCTTATTTCTTTACCACTCGCTACATCGTTTGGACGGGTTTTATAAATGGTACTAATTGGAGCTGCAGCGGTCTTCTGATCCAACACTACAGATGGTGACTTCGATGGGCGCAAGGGACACACTGAAGTTCCGCCATGACACTTACAAGAAGCGTAAAACCATTGGGGGCAATAACATATCGAGCCTTACTCGTCCGCAACACTTCCAAGCCTAGCGTGGTCTGGCGAGCAAACTACCTCAGGCCGGCTTTCTTTTGGTTCAAAAATTTGAAACTGTGATACCTGAACCCTGAACTTAGTCTCGCAGGACAAACACTGTGGCGCAACTTGCGACTTGAAAATTTACCCACGATATGCTAGGGTTATCTCCATGAGAATGCCTAAACGATGAATCTGTTTTAATGTCCCCGAAGGGCCAAACAGTCACGTCAAGGTTATTTCACTACTAAATTAGTAACAACAGTAGCAACGTCTTCAGATTCTATTCTCATCAATACCGGAAGAAGTAGTGCTTTACGTCTCCTCGACATCTCATACGGTCGACATTAAGAGGTAAGGATATAATATCTATATTATTCGAGAGATATACAACATATATATATATATTATATAATTATATATATATACTATTATATATATATATATAGGATATATAAATATTTAATATATATATATATATATAGATATATATCTATAGATATATATAGATATATTATATATAGTATATATATACTACTATATCTATATATATATATATATATATATATAATAGATTATATATCTATATAATAGATATATATAGATATGATATATATATATATATTATAATAATTTAAATATAAATATATATATATATTATAATTATATTATATATATATAATATATTATATATATATATATATATATATATATATATATATATATTATATTATAATATATAGATTATATATATATATATATTATAAGATATATATATATGAATAGATATATATAGCTTATAGATATAGATATATCTACATAGTAGAGATCTAGATGATTATATAAATATATATACATCATATATCTTATATATATATATCTATATATATTTATATATATATATATCCGCCTGTAGTTGTAAAATAGTACAGTCAAATTGTTTTTCTGATGAGCTGAGTTTGTTTAAAAGTAGCGTTTCCTGCGGTCTTCCCTAAGACGCCTTCACTTTCTTGACAAGGAAGGAATCATCAGAGTCGGTGGTAATATTTACGAAACTCCTTTAACGTTCGAGGAATTAACTACGATTTTTTGCTTAAAATTGAAGGCGGTAATACAATTCCCAAGCCGGTATGTCCCTTATCAATGACCCTCGCGTATAGAAAGTTTGACGCTGGTCATTTTTTGATTGGCCAACCTTCTAGTGCTTGGCGTATCCCTCTAATAATGGTAAAACTTCATCGCTGACAACCCGTTCAAGTAGTGAAAAGATAACCAACATTTTTGGTCGCTGTGGTTGGCAGTAGTTAGAAGTACCTATACACTTCTGCAGGTACTAGGCAGAAGTGGATGATTTCAGTGAATCCTCCAACCACAGTAGGGCGAGTGAGTCCTCATAATAAGATGATTAATTTACCCCTTACAGCTGGCGACGTGTCGCATTCTCAATTTATTCCTGGTAAAGATAGGGTGTGCGTGTGGTCGATGTTTAAGACATCGACATGGTTATATAAAGAGATCGTCTACCTTAGTTAGCTTCTCCCCATTTTCTCGTAAAACATTAGTGTTAGGGGGGCTTGTTTGTTCATATCGCAACCCGATTAGTTTTTTAAGGAGGGAGAATTATATTAAAAATTTTAACTAACTCAATTGTAATGAAGGACTAGGTAAGAACGTATAGCGAATATTATTAATTAGATATGTCACCATATATATTTATGTATTATATTTTATTAATAATAAAAATTATATTCAATATTTAGTTATATATATTACACATATCATAACCACTACACATTTTAATTCACTATGATGTGTATAAAATTTTATATAATATTATTCTATAAGATAAAGATATAATTTACGAGCATACTCGGATGAAACACGTAGTATAATTCTATACTGAATACATACACATTGTTGTCACATTTTATTGTTCTTACGAGAATTATATAAGTGCATTAAATTACGAACAATCTTTGGAACGAAACTATAAACGGTTAGGTCAAAAATAGCGTCGTTACGAGCACGATTTTTAAAAGGTTAGGAAATCAATTAAATTATGTAAATTATATTGTAATTATGCGCTAGGTACCAAATTAAGAGCCAAAATACCAAAACGGGAGAATAACACTATAATCAAGGGGATTCAGAGGTATGAAACAACGCTCTGCTACCAAAAAATGTATATATTGAATAGGGTAGGCAACTAAGCTCTGCTACCAAAAAATGAACATTGTAGGGGGTAGGTATGCAACCACGCTCTGCTACCAAGAAATGTATAGTGAATAGGGGGTAGGGATAGTTCAGCAATTGTGGAAGCGTGCTGATGGGGAGGTTTATATTAATTATTTACCTTATAGTCGGTCTTAGGATAATAAAAATGTACAGTACCTTATTTTCATAATTCACAATACAAACACAGATTGTTCACGGCACCATGGAATGTTTCACATAAGTCTTCTTCACTTAGGGTTACTTGCACTATTAGCTCTTGTAGGTTTGTCTTTGTCAGGTTCAATATCAAGAGGGGAAAACACAAAGGGGAAATCAAATAAGGTTGAGGGAAAATCACACCGCTAATTAATAATATCTATTCAGGAAGGACGTGCGCTCGCGTCGGCCGTCTCACGTGCAACTTTTTGACTACTCGCGCGGGGTGTTCGCAAAGACTCAAAAAAACTAGTCGGGGTTGCCAGATATGAACAAACATACATATTAATATTTGTGATGATCTCTAAAGATAAAATAGAAGAGGTAAAACTAGTTTGATGAAAAGATTCGCGATGAAATATTTTGGAAAATTAAAAGCTACATTGGTATAGATATTGATTATAGTGATGATAGAAAATATATTTACTTTAAAATCAACAAAATATATTGACTCTTGGCTGCTAAATATGATCTAGAAAATACTAGATTATATGCTCCTCCTATGGAACAAACTTTGAAATTAGAACAAGCTAAGGAAGTGGAATGAAAGTATTCAGTACAGAAATATAATAGGTGAATTATTGTATATTAGTACAGGTACTAGACCAGATGTAGCCTACAGTGTTCATTATTTTAAGTAGGTATCAAAATTGTACAGTCAAATCATTACAAATATGCAATGAGAATCTTAAAATATTTATATAAACTGAGGATTTAAAGTTAACATACTATGCTAATATAGATACTGAAATATTATATTGTATGGTAGATTCTGACTATGCAGGAGATAATGTGGATAGGAATCCACATCAGGTTTTGTAATTAGATTGTATGAAAATTTAATTTTTTGGAAAAACACCTAAACAAAATGTAGTTACTAAATGTTCAACTTTTGCAGAGTATCTTGCCATGTCAGAGGCAGTGACAGAAGTACTTTTTGTTAGAAATTTGTTATGTGAAACATTCAATGTAAAGTTCTTTAAGCCAATACAGATATATGAAGATAACTCAGGTGCAATTGCAATAGCTAAATTTGGAAATTTTACTAAAAACTCAAAGCATATTGAAGTACAGTATCATTATATAACGAGAATTATGAAAAAAAAAATATTGATGTTGTAAAAATTGATTCTAAATTTAAACTAGCAGATATGTTAACTAAGAGTTTAGGACAAACACCAAATTTTTTCTGAAAAACAGGTTAGCGTTAAGATTGCTTTAGTACTTACCTATATTATTATATAAACTATTGTATAAGTTAAAGATTAATATTATAAATTTAAGGAGGCGTGTTGTAATTAGTAATATTATAATATTAAACGGTACTCGTAACGCCATCTAGTAGCAACAAATGTAACAAGCGTGTCTGTTGACCACTCAAAAAAAATAAAAAATGTCCTCCGTGTGTGATTTGGTTTTCTTAAAAGTTAAAAGTATTTAAAAGTAAAAATAAAGTGTAAAAGTTTCCACATGTTTCATTTATCGATAAAATTATTTCAACAATGATATTGCGTATCAGACGCCTAACAGGTTACTGAAATACACCCTAGATAAAGACGAACTTAACTTATACATATTCAACAAGCATATATGATTATTACACTGTTCTGAATGTATATGCATAAAACAATGAATCTATTGGGATTTTTTTTGAACTTATCAAAGCTTTTGACACCGTTTTGGTTCCTCTCCTACTCTCTAAATTAGAAAAAAAATGGCATTTGAGATATGGCTTGTGACCCTATTTCAGAGCTACCTGAGCGATAGAACCCAAAATGTTGTCATAAATAATATTATAAGTTCTGACGAGAATCTATCTTTCGTAGTTCCCAAGTAGTGTTTAGGGTCTATTCTCTTCTATACTATATATAAATGACTTATGTAAATTAAAAATCCTTAATTGCAAATTATAGCTTACGCGACGATACTACTCTGATAATTTGTGTCGCACATGGGCTGACACAACGAAAGAATAGTGAAAAAAGCACTATCCATTGTATTAAATGGCTATCATGCAATACTTAACCTTAAATGTTGAAAAACCAAATTCATCACCTGAGTCATAAGTCTCAAGTGCACTGTGAGTCTTATTCAATTGCCGTACACAATGTGACTTGGACCAGAGTAACATTTGTGATTGTTGTCTAGTGGTCGATCACGTTCAATAAGATATCTTGGTGTAACTTTGGATGAAAATTTCTCGTAGACTGAGGATATATATTTGTGGTCTCCCGAATAAGGAAATTAGTATATGTTTTTAAAGACTTAGGTCAAACGCAACCTAACTAATTTAAAAAATATATATATTTTCCCTTGTCCAATCTTTAATGAAATATTGCATACCAACGTGGGCGGAGCATTAAATTGTGCAATCCTCCGTTTGGAGAGAGTGCAAAGATGTATTTTAAAAGTGATGGACTCATAAGTCTATCCGCTTTCCAAGTACAGATTTATACCATGTTGTAATGTACTAACTGTTCGACAGTTGTTCATTTTGTGCAGTTATTCAGAAGCACAGGAGTATCTCGTTTGAATACAATGTCTTAAGTCAAAATGTAGATCCGATAAAATTTGCTCGATTGAACGCCGTACGTTAGGTCCTCAAATAGACATTATCTATATATAAGTTCTACTGTCTTTAATTAAGTTAACGAATTTTAGTATATGTCCTCTTTCGCTCCAAAAGCGCAAGATTAAACTGAATGATTTCTTTTTAGTACTCTGTTATTGTAAGAAAAATGCTTTCGAGATGGGCTTAAATAACCGTGCCACAGTTTTACTAATACGGTAATATCGTACTAAATTTTGCATTGTATATTTGCTAAATGTTATGAATAAATAAACAAATAAATAATATAGATTGTATATTATTTTGATTCGTTGTATTAATATTCTTTATTGCATTAAAAATATGACAGACAGAAACAGAAATGTCACAAGCAAAGGTGGACTTATCACTATAAAAGATTTCTTTCAGCCAACCTGTGAAAGTGGGGGAAAGCAGAATGTACACGTAAAATGCAATATAAGGTCAAAAATAAATAAATAAAGTCAATACATAATCCATAGAAATATACATACATACACACACAAGTAAATAGACATATACTTATATAAATACATACATTCATACATATGCATATATATACATACACATATACATATGTATATACACATAAAAAATAATATATTTGTTTTGGTGTTAAGGTTGATATTAGCTTGCAGGACGATTATGTTTTTAAAGAAAACCACGATACGTGTTCACTAATACGTTGTTTATTTGCGACTGACTCAAGATTTAAACAGATCGAGTACTATACTAGGTTCGAAGTAATAATTTATTTATATATCAAAGAAATACTTAATATTCCGCCCACCAAAAGGACTATCATTTTCTCATTTGTAAGCTAATCATTATAAATAAATAAATAAATAAATATCAGGTCCTTTACAAGTAATCGAGACAAATGTATTTATATAAATCAAAATATTATAGTAACGTATGTTATTTAATCAAATTAATAAACAAACACAGTAATCATAAAAAACAATACTAACAATAAGAATAAACAAAATATAATGAAGGTTCTACTCAGTCAGTACTAACTGGAAAACTGACATAATTTCGTGATTGGTCTTTTTACTACACTATTAGGTTCCAGATTTTTACGCTGTATACTCTCGTACATCCATCGTCACCAGGAGCTTAGCTACTATACGTCCCATTGACCATTTGCCGAGAGGCAAACCATCGGTCTTTATCAAGAACAAAGAACTAGAAGAAAAAATTGAAAACCAACAAAACTCTATAGATTTTTTGGAATAAACAAATGAGAAGGAAAAACGTAGTATTCTTTGGTGTTTATTCATATCTGACAACCCCGACTAGTTTTTTTGAGTCTTTGGCGAACAGCTGGCGCGAGTAGTCAAAAAGTTGCACGTGAGACGGCCAACGCGAGCGCACGTCCTTCCTGAATCGATATATTAATTAGCGGTGTGATTTTCCCTCAACCTTATTTGATTTCCCTTTTGTGTTTTTTCCCTCTTGATATTAAACCTGACAAAGACAAACCTACAAAAGATAATAGTGCAAGTAACCCTAAGTGAAGAAGACTTATGTGAAACATTCCATGGTGCCGTGAACAATCAGTGTTTGTATTGTGAATTATGAAAATAAGGTACTGTACATTTTTATTATCCTAAGACCGACTATAAGGTAAATAATTAATATAAAACTCCCCATCAGCACGCTTCCACAATTGCTGAACTATCACTACCCCCTATTCACTCTACATTTCTTGGTAGCAGAGCGTGGTTGCATACCCTACCCCCTACAATGTTCATTTTTTGGTAGCAGAGCTTAGTTGCCTACCATATTCAATATATACATTTTTTGGTAGCAGAGCGTGGTTTCATACCTCTGAATCCCCTTGATTATAGTGTTATTCTCCCGTTTTGGTATTTTGGCTTCTTAATTGGTACCTAGCGCATAATTACAATATAATTTACATAATTTAATTGATTTCCTAACCTTTTAAAAAACGTGCTCGTAACGACGCTATTTTTGACCTAAACGTTTATAGTTTCGTTCCAAAGATTGTTCGTAATTTAATGCACTTATATAATTCTCGTAAGAACAATAAATGTGACAACAATGTGTATGTATTCAGTATAGAATTATACTACGCGTTTCATCCGAGTATGCTCGTGAATTATATTTTATTATAAATAATATTATATAAAATTTTTATACACATAATATTGAATATATAAATGTGTAGTGTGAATGTATAATGTGTAATATATACTAAATAAATATTGAAAATAATTTATATATTAAATATAAAATATAATAAATAATATAATATGGTTAATATATATTATATATTACGCCTATACGTCGTTACCTATTCCGTTTCAAATTATAATTGAAGTTAGTTAAAATAATTAATATAATTCCCTAAAAAACTTACTTACTTAAATATTAACCCTAACACTATTGTTTTTAATTATTACCCCTTTTTTATTTTTATTTAAATGAAGTTTAAGCCTTAATTATAGTTTGTAGTCATATTATATATCATATTATGTTATATATTGCGATATAGTAGATCGCCGACTCGACGCGTTCCCGACCTCGACCATAACTGGTTTCTTATCTCGCCCGTTGTTGGTGGATTCATTGTTATTACGTGTTATTAATTTTTTAATACCACACAAAAACCTTTCTCTATACTAGATCCAGCTCCCGATTGGACACTTATGATGGACACGTATGAGAAACAGTATAGAATCCCTGAGGATATTTGTGTTTCGTCATCCAGACCGGATATTTTTCTCTATTCTCGAAGCCTAAAACGCATAGTACTGGTAGAACTTACAGTTCCGTGAGAAACAAATATCCCAAAAAGTCACCATCTAAAACTTAATAAATACTTTGATCTTACAAACGAACTGACTAGGAATAGGTTTAGAGTTAGCTTATTTGCGGTTGAAGTAGGAGCGAGAGGTATAATAGCGAAATCTCTCTATAGTTTACTCAAAGATCTCGGCCTGTCTAGAACTATTATAAATTCATTTCTAGAACGCACTTTAAAGGCGGCTTTGGTAGAATCGTTTAAAATTTGGTTAGGTAGTGGGAGGAGCTCGGACAGTGAAGGTGAGCATTAATGCATTTTAAGGGGCCCCTTTAAACCTACACTTCGGTCGCAAGTCCCAAGCGCTGATCGGAGCTCCTCTTCCTATAACGCGATGGGCCCGGCACCCGCACGGTGAATCCATAGAATGCTAAGCAGTTTTCTTCTCATTTAAATAATAATAATAATAATAATATTCTTTATTGTACACCCATAAAGAAAACAACAAAGAAAGTAAACAAACAAAATAAGAGACGTACAAGAGGCGACCTTATCGCTAAAATAGCGATCTCTTCCAGGCAACCTTAAGGCATAGGTCATATAGAAAGGACAAGGGTTGGGGATGTGAACAATAAAAATATTAAAAAAACATACACACATACATACGCATACATACACATATACATATATACATACATACATACATACATACATACATACATACATACATAAATACATACAAACATACACATAGTATATACTTACAAAATAACATTGGCAGTGATGTAAATATGAATAAACGATGATCAGAGGGCATGGAAATGTCGTCTTAAAAGTCTCCTAAAAGTATAAAATGATTTGGCCCGTCTGATATTACTAGGTAAATCATTCCAGAGACGAGAAGCTGTGATTGTAAAGAAGTTAGCATAGAAGGAAGAAGAGTGGGAGGGAATTTTAGTGTCAAATTTTGGTCTGAGCGGAGATTACAGGGATGAGAGCGTCCTAGAAATTGGAAACGCTCTTTGAGGTAAGGAGGGGTAAATGGATCAAAGAGTATACAGAAAAGAAGATGGAGAATATGAGTATTCCTGCGAAGACGGATTGGGAGCCACTTGAGCTTTTTACGAAACTCTGAGACATGGTCATACTTTCTGAGCCCGAATATGAACCGAATAGCAAGATTTTGTAACCGCTCAAGTTTGTTTAACTGCTCCTCTTTTAGATCCAGATAACATGAATCAGCGTAATCAAGTATTGGTAGAAGGAGAGATTGTGCTAACGTAATTTTAGTTGGAATAGGTAGAAAATTACGCAATCTAAAAAGATTCCCAACTGATGCAAACATTTTTCTGCTAACTTGGCCGATCTGCGAATCCCAAGACATATTTTGGTCAAAAATAATCCCAAGATTTTTAACTGTCTTTTGAAAACGGTATTATTTGACCTTCTAAACTTAAAGCAGGTAAGGTGCTCACGTCAAGTTTAGAAATAAGCTTTGGACTACCGACAATTATAGCTTGTGTCTTGCTTGGATTTAGTTGCAGTCCAAAAGACCTACTCCATCTGGATATGTTTAATAGGTTATAATTTATAAAGTTAATTGCAGCACGCATTTCAGATACTTGTGAACGCCAATAAATTTGTAACTCATCTGCATAGAGGTGGTAAAGAGAAGAGATATGATAAGAAATATTATTAATAAAAAGAGAAAATAAAAGAGGAGACAACACGCCACCCTGTGGAACACCGGCACTCATATGTGACCAGTCTGAATACGAATCGTTAATTCGTATACGCTGCCGGCGACCATACAGGTAACTACGAAGCCAATCAATTACGTTAGGAGATATGTTAAGAGAAGCTAAAGTGGCAAGCAAGATGTCAAAATCGACGGTACCAAAAGCATTACTAAAATCTAGCAAAACTAATACAATATTAGTTTCTGCTGTAACTAATACAATATTAGTTTGAGCTGTTTTCTGTCCATACTTTCTCTAATGTCATCTGCAATTTTAAGAAGTGCAGTTGTCGTGCTATGACCAGGACGAAAACCAGATTGTAAAGGATTGAGAAGGTTATTTTTAGAAAGGAAATGTGTAAGTTGATTTTGCACTAGGCGTTCCAGGACTTTAGATAGGAAAGGGAGAATGGAAATTGGCCGATAATCGTTATCACAGGTGGGATTATTCTTTTTGGGTAAGGGAATGATTTGTGCTTCCTTCCATGCTGAAGGAAACACGCAGCTTTTAATGGAAAAATTGAGCATGGACGTCAGGATAGGACATAATATATCAAGTAAAGGGATGATCATTTTACGACTGACAGAATCAGCTCCAACAGCATCAGACTTGATTGCCATAATATTCCTCTCAACATCACTTTCCGTAAATTGATTAAAGAAAAAGCTAGGAACGTTAGGAGAGGTCAAAGCAGTAAATTGATTTAGTGTGTTTTGCTTGGTAGTATCATCAATGCTACTAGAAGAGGAGAAATGCTTATTAAGCTTATTTAAGTCTATATTTTGAGGATTTACACTTTGACGAGCTTTACCTACTCCTATTGTTTCAAGAAATTTCCATACTCTCGAAGGGTCGTTTTCTTCGATTACAGATTTATGAATATGGCGTCGTTGTTGGTCTCTACACACCCTGTTGCAATGATTACGAGCTTTTTTGTATTTTAATCTATTTTTATCATTCGAGTTTAATTTATAGCGTAATTTTGCTGCATTTTTCTTATTTTGTAGGGATTTTATGTCTTCAGTCAACCAAGGTGCCGGAAGATGTCTCAATCGAACAGGACGTAATGGAGCATGTTTATCATAAAGTTGTAGTAACAACCTGTTCAAAGCAACAACTTGATCATCAATTGTATCATAATTAGAAATATCATCCCAGTTAATGAACGTCGCGTCCTCATGCAGTTGTTTCCAGTCTATGCCACCAAAATTACGTCGCAGAAGAATTTTTGATTTTGCTTTTGGAGGTTTTATTTTATATGATAAATAAATAAGATCGTGATAAGAGAAAGCTATTGCAGGATGTTGACCATATTTTTCAACAAGAACATGAGACAAGAACTAAGTCCAGAAGTGAAGGTAGCAGCGAGAGGAAGTATATGCATACTAGCACCAGTAGCCAAGGACTTCAAACGAGTCGCTCGATGATCATCTTTTAATAGGCAAGTGTTAAAATCGCCCATTAAAATTGTGTGAGGGTATAATGGCTTAAGTTGCTCTAACAGGGTTTCAAGTGATGAAAAGTAATCAATCGTAAGGTTTGGGCTATAGTAAACTCCTAGCAACACCTTAGTGTGGGAAAGGAGCACTTCTATAAAAATAAATTCCGGGATACCATTTGCTTGCTGCTCCGACTGAGCAACAATATTAAATATTATTTGTGAGCGCCGGTATATAGCAACGCCACCCCCGGAGCGACCTATACGATCGTTACGAATCAGATGAAACCCTGGGAGGTGAATAAGAAGTCGATTGAAGACACGGCTTTAGCCACGACTCTGATACTAATATTGCATGAATATTACTATTATTGAATGAAGTGAGAAGATCTGAGTAATGGGCAGGAATACTTTGTGCATTGATATGAACAATATTAAAATTTTTCCCAACATCTGAGAATTACTATCAAGGTTATCACTTAGTGAGGGAATACTGAGAAAGTCTGTACTACTCGACCCACTGGAAGAGGAGGAAAAGGATTGGAAAGAGTCGTTAATTTCTATATCACTATTTGCCATACTTAGATTTTTAAAAATATAATATAAATATTAATAATAACAATGATTTAATCAAGATATTATAAGATATACAATATATAAATATATACAAATCTTAATAAGATTTAAAAATAAAATTACTTAAATTATTAACTAAGCACCCGCCAGTTGCAAGGAAAAGATATAGATGAGTTGATACATAATTAAAATAATATATATAAAAAAAAAAAACAAACAATACAAAAAGTAAAACGAAAAAAAAAAATACTAAAAGAGAAATACTGTACAAAAGCTATTAAAACTAAATCTACTACATTATAAAACGGATACAGACAAAAACTGGATTAATATAATTAACGAACATAACTTCCACGTAACATAAACAACAAAAAAAAATAAATAACAAAATAAAAATATAAAAATATATATTAAAGTGACCAGCCCATATATCCGTCTCCAAATCATTACGCTCGTAAAACAAAGAAAACGCGTTTAAGTCGAAAATGAGGAGGAAAAAAAGAGAGCTAAAAAAGAATCTTCGTGCGGCCAAAGCGATAGGCGATAGGCGATAATTATCTTAGTCACCAATGTCTAGGGCGCTACGGTCCACCCTGAAATTAATTCAAGGTATATCGAAACAGATCGCGGAACAACGTAACAATTTCGACCGGGCTAAACACGAGGTAGCTTTTGATAAAATCCTTTTGAGTACTCAAAAACATTTTTAAAGAAGATAGAGGTAAGCTTTTCTTGACCGATGAGGCAACTTATGAACATTATAGAAGCACGTACGAAGTAGCTAATATAGAAAGACTATATAAGGAGCCAAATAAACACCGACCTGAGATTCCTCACACTGAATTTCAAAGTGACCCACCAACTTTAGAGGAAATAAATAAACAAATCAAAAAGAAACCATCTAAATCAGCTCCAGGTCCTGATGGTATCCCCTATATAGTATACAAAAAATGTTCATCTGTTCGTAAATACCTCCACAACTTATATGGTAAAATCTGGTCAAGAAAGCAAATACCTACGTCGTTTGGAGAAGCGGTATTTGTCCTCATTCCCAAAAAAGACCGGGTAACAGATCCAAAAGATACTAGGCCGATTGCTCTTACGAATACTCTATCTAAAATCTTTTCTCATTACTTCAAACGAAAATGACCCATTTTATGATTAGCAATAGGTACTTCAGGCCGAATTACCAGAAAGGGTTTCTACCTGGAGTTCTGGATGCCTGGAGCATAATAGTTTGTTAACTGAAAGCTTAAAAGACGCCAGAATGTGTGAGAGGCAAATTACAGTATGTTGGATAGATTTAGAAAACGCTGTTCGGGTCAGTACAACACGATCTATTGATGTTTGCGTTAAAATGTTACAATTTTCCTACAATAGTAAGCAACATAATCGCGTCATACGATTCGAAATTAAAATTCGTTATAACCTCTAAAGACGGCCATTCAAAACCTTTAGGCTATAAAGTAGGTCTTTTTCAGGGTTGTTGTTTATCCCCAATAATATTTGTTTGTTCATATATGGCAACCCCGACTAGTTTAGAGTCTTGTGCGAACACCCCGCGCGAGCGGTCAGTTGTAACAGTAGTAGTTAATAGTAGTTGTCGAGAAGTAGTAAAAGGGGGCACGTGAGACGGCCGACGCGAGCGCACGTCCTTCCTGAATCTAATATTAATTAGCGGTGTGATTTTCCCTCAGCCTTATTTGATTTCCCTTTTGTGTATTCCCTCTTGATATTGAACCTGACAAAGACAAACCTACAAAAGATAATAGTGCAAGTAACCCTAAGTGAAGAAGACTAATGTGAAACATTCCATGGCGGCCGTGAACAATCAGTGTTTGTGTTGTGAATTATGAAGATAAGGTACTGTACAATTTCTATTATCCTAAGACCGACTATAAGGTACATAATTAATAATAAGCTACCCCTCAGCACGCTTCCACAAATGCGGCACACCCTACCCTCCACTATTCAATATACATTTTCTGGTAGCAGGGCTTGGTTTCACTATATACTATACATTTTTTGGTAGCAGAACGCAGTTCATTATATTCATTATATATACTATATACAATATTTAATATCGTAATTAATATTTTAATAGATAATCTAAACAAGAGAAAAATAGGGTTATCGGTTTAAGTTCAACATTAAGTACACAGAATCGATCCTTGCTTTCGCGGACGATCTTGCGATACTGACTAGGAATCCAAAGCAATGCCAGCTGCTATTGGATGAAGTAGACGATTTTTGTGCGTGGACGAAAGGAATGAGGACAAAACCTAGTAAGTGTCACTGTTTATGTATGGGAAGGCGAAACACTAAATATACCTCATACGATCCGGGACTTAAAATTGGCGGTAAAAGCATTGCTATAGTTTCCGAAGCGGCACTTTTTAAATTTCTCGGCAAGAAAATAGACTACAAAGGCCGCACTCCATCTTTAGATGTACTAGTCGACAGCTTTTTGACGGATCTTGAGAAGGTAGATCATCAACCTATAAGTAATGTCAAGAAAGTTTGGATTTACGACAATTTTCTAACATCACGTCTGAATTGGCCTTTTCTCGTGTATGATTTCAATAAGACCCTCTTAACAAAGTTAGATGCAAGTGTCATAAAGATACTGAAGTTTTGGCTTGGGCTAGCGCATTCGGCGGACACCTCGACCTTATTTAGAGACAAAATAGTTTTGGGTTGAGATTAAAGAAACCATCGGAGCTCTATAAACATCTAAGAGTCGCCAAAAACACACATTCTGGAAAAATCACGGGATGAGATTGTTAGCTCACTCCCAAAAGATAGAAGTGTCCCAAAGCTCGAGTCAAGACTCCAAGTCCATAAGCAATTTATGATAGGAGCACAGTCTAGTAAAGTAGGCTAGGATCAAAGAGGAAAGTTCAAGACATAGACATAATAAAATCTTTTATTCGGCAAGACGAGAACGACAAATATAAGGTGCACGCATTGGGTTTAGAAATGCAAAACGAGTGGCTAACTATAGGAGATTCTATATCCCTTTAGCTTTAAATGGCGCACCCTAATTCACGACTGGTCTCCAGCACTATTAAAATTCTATCAATGCGTTCTAAATGACTCTTCCAGATCAAAGTAATTTAGTAAGGTGGGGTTAAAGCTACCAGATAAATCCTTGCTACATCTGTAAAGAGGCAGTAGGGACAGCTAAACATATGCTGGTAGGGTTGTAGGGTACTCTTGGATAGTGGTCAATACTCGCGGCGCCACGATAAAGTACTAGAAATCATACGTGAAGCCGTTAGTCTATCTGTAGAAAGAGCACCGAGAAATATAACAAACAGCAAACGCTCAATAGAGTTTGTTAAAGAAGGTTTTCATAAAAAAACCCACACAAAACCTTTCTCTATACTATATCCAGCTCCCGATTGGACACTTATGATGGACACGTATGAGAAACAGTATAGAATCCTGAGGATATTTGTGTTTCGTCATCCAGACCGGATATTTTTTCTCTATTCCTCGAAGCCTAAAACGCATAGTACTGGTAGAACTTACAGTTCCGTGGGAAACAAATATCCCAAAAAGTCACCATCTAAAACTTAATAAATACTTTGATCTTACAAACGAACTGACCAGGAATAGGCTTATTGCGGTTGAAGTAGGAGCGAGAGGTTATAACAGCGAAATCTCTCTATAGTTTACTCAAGATCTCGGCCTGTCTACAACAATTATAAATTCATTTCTAGAACGCACTTCAAAGGCGGCTTTGGTAGAATCGTTTAAAATTTGGTTAGGTAGTGGGAGGAGCTCGGACAGTGAAGGTGAGCGTTAATGCATTTTAAAGGGGCCCCTTTAAACCTACACTTGGGTCGCAAGTCCCAAGCGCTGATCGGAGCTCCTCTTCCTACAACGCGATGGGCCCGGCACCCGCACGGTGAATCCATAGAATGCTAAGCAGTTTTCTTCTTCTTAGTTGAGTTATTTGTTAACTTGATTCTAATCTCGCCCGTTGATAGTGGATTCATTGTTTATTACGCGTTTATTAA
>JAZFAU010000898.1:0-30000 GCA_037178615.1 Dione vanillae
CTCAATTTTCTGATTCCCTCCATAACTCATATCGTAAACTTCTCCTTTACCATGAGTACATTCCCTGAGATGTGGCGCAAGGCTTTTGTTCTCCCACCTCCCTAAAATATCAAATCCTTCGCTACCCTCTTATTTTCGTCCTATAACAATTCTTCCCTTCTTATCCAAAATCCTGGAGTCCGTTGCACACCAACAAATCTCCTGCTACCTTCATAAATGCGACTTACTCAGTCCACTCCAATCGGGCTTTCGTCCAGGTCACAGCACAACAACAGCATTGTTAAAGGTCACGGACGATATTCGCATTGCCATGGAAAACCAGCAACTCACAGTACTCGTGCTAATTGACTTTAGCAATGCTTTCAATGCAGTAGACCATGACCTCCTTCTTGCATTCCTTTCTCATGCTAACTTGTCAGACTCTGTCGTTGAATGGTTTTCTTCTTATCTTCGAGGGCGTCGGCAATCCATACGCATTAGTCAGCTACAATCTGATTGGTGCGAAGTGAGTGCCGGCGTTCCTCAAGGCGGCATATTATCTCCCTTGTTATTTTCTGTTTTTATAAACCCATCACTAAAATTTTAACTTCGCACTACCATCTGTATGCCGATGACTTGCAGCTCTACGAACACTCTTCTGTCAGTGATCTTGCCGCGGCTATTAACTCCCTAAACGACAATCTTCACCGCATATCTCTTTGGTCCGCTAAATATGGTATCGCTGTCAATCCATCCAAGTGTCAGGCCATCATTATAGGTAGCAGGAAACAGTTAGCTAAGATAGATGTCCTGACTCTGCCCAGCCTGCGATACAATAATACACCCATAGAGTTCAGTAGTAGTGTTAAGGACCTCGGCATTATCATTGACAGTAAACTTAGTTGGGGGGATCATATTAAAGAAATTTCTCGTAGGTTCTACGCCACCATGCATTCCATGATGCGTTTAAAAAATTTTTTGCCTACCGAAACTAAAATCCAACTTGTTACTACCCTCTTGGTTCCAATTCTTGATTACGGTAACTCCTGTTATCTAGATCTGTCGGAAGAGCACCTGAATAAACTTGACCGTCTCCTTAACTCTGGCATTCGCTTTATATTTGGTTTACGAAAATTCGACCACGTTTCTCGTTTAGGAAACAGTTACACTGGCTTCCTATACGGGAACGTAGATATACTCGGCTTCTCTGTCTTCTCTACTCTATCCTTACTGATCCTAATGCTCCTACTTATTTATCCTCTAAATTTTCTCTTCTTTCCGCTACTCATAATAAGCCCCTACGATCCTCTCAATTACTAACCCTTTTCATACCTTCCCATAAATCTGGCTTTGTCTCCAACTCCTTCTCTCTAGTTGCAGCACGGCTTTGGAACAGTTTGCCTGATTCTATTCGTAGAGCTCCATCGCGCGATTCCTTCAAGCGCCAAGTAAAAGAATTTTATCTGTCATCTATCAATACTACTTGATGTTCTTTCCATCTAAATTATTATTATAATTGGATTATATGTAACATATATATTTATTATGTATTGTATGTATATATATATATATATATATATTATATATATGTTATGTACATATTATGTGTATGGTGTATGTAATATTGTTGTTCATATATGGCAACCCCGACTAGTGGTGGAGTACTTTGTGCGAACACCCCGCCGCGAGGTCGGTTCCAACAGTAGTAGTCGAGAAGTAGTAAAAGGGGCACGTGAGACGGCCGACCGAGCGCACGTCCTTCCTGAAATCGATATATTAATTAGCGGTGTGATTTTCCCTCAGCCTTATTGATTTCCCTTTTGTGTATTCCCTCTTGATATTGAACCTGACAAAGACAAACCTACAAAAGATAATAGTGCAATTAACCCTAAGTGAAGAAGACTATGTGAAACATTCCCCGGTGCCGTGAACAATCAGTGTTTGTGATGTGAATATGAAGATAAGGTACTGTACAATTTCTATTATCCTAAGACCGACTATAAGGTAAATAATTAATAAATAAGCTACCCCTCAGCACGCTTCCACAATTGCTGAACCAACCCTACCCTCTATTAAATATATATTTTTGGTAGCAGAACGCAGTTCATTAAATACTATATACATTTTCTGGTAGCAGAGCGTGGTTTCATCCCTCTGAGTCCCCTTGATTAGAGCGTGGTTTCATCCCTCTGAGTCCCCTAACGCATAATTACAATATAATTTGATTTCCTAACCTTTAAAACGTGTTCGCATCGAGTTGTTTAAAAAATAATGTTATATGAAATTTTTATACATATAATATTGAATATATAATTGTGTAGGGTGAATGTATAATGTGTAAAATATATAAATAAATATTGAATATAATTTTATATATAAAATATAATAAATACACATAATATGGTTACATATATTTTATAATATTACGCCTATACGTTATTACCTATCCCGTTTTTAAATTATAATTGAAGTTAGTTAAAATATTTTAATATAATTTCCTTAAAAAACTTACTTACTTTAAAATATTACCCCTACACTTTTATTGTTACTTTTTTTTTATTTTTATTTAAATGAAGTTTAAGCCTTAATTGTAGTCATATATCATATTATTTTGTTGTATTGCGATATAAGTAGATCGCCGACTCGACGCGTCCCTGACCGTAACTGGTTTCTTATCTCGCCCGTTGTTGTGGATTCCTTGTTTATTACGTGTTATTATTTTTTTAATATTTTAGTTGAGTTATTTGTTTACTTGATAATTTAAAATGGCTACTCATGATGAAACAGTAAAATGTTCCTTATTTACGGAAAGCGCGGAATATAGAAAAAATATAGGTGTGATACGCTTTGTTTCCGATTGGATTACCGATACTTGGAACTTCTTGGTACTTCTGAAATACCTAGGTTATTTATTAGGTTTCAAGGATTTAGATTCTCATTGTACTTTATTGTAAACGCGTCCTCAGTGCTCCTGGGTGGGTTAGACCCGGCTATCGATTACCAAGAAATTAGTTATGTAAAAAAAGAAGTGCGTTTAGTAAATAAGAAAATAGACGACCTCCGGGTGCGTCAGTTAGAGTTGTGCCCACCTGCTCCCGTAGTTGATCCTGTCATGGCCAGTACACCCGTAAGAATGAGTAATAAAATATTACTGAGCGAACTCCTTATAATAGATTACCTGATTTACCTATCCCTAAGTTTGATGGACGTCCTGACTCCTGGATAAGTTTTATTGATCAGTTTGACAGTGTAGTAGATTCCCAACACTATTAACCCCCACAATGAAATTACAGTACTTGGGTTGGATCCTTGGCAGATGAACCTAAGCGGTTGTTGCTACATTTAAAAATTGAAGAAGGCAACTATGAAGTTGCTCGTGAGTTGTTGTGAAACAGCGGTATCACAATACACGGGTTCTTGCTGATACCTACATAACCCAGATACTTACCCTGCCGGAGATTTCGAATAAATTTACAGGTTTGCGCGCGGCCTTCCTTGAACCCCTTGTTAACTGCCTATCGCTGTTTAGAACGTTTAGAGTTACCCGTCTCCTCATGGTCTTATATGTTAGTACATATATGTTTGACTAAGCTTCCCCTCTGATTTGAAATCCCGTTTTGAGCGTTGTTATGGCGGTGACGCTGATGAATTACCTACCTTTAAAATCTTACTACCTTTTGGAAGACGAATGTCGTCACCATGACAACGTTGGCAACACCTCCCTTGTAGATTCTAACCTGACGAAATTTAAAAGTACTGTACCTAAACATACTTACTTTGCGGCTCCTCCCTCCCCTATGATAAATAATAGACAAAAAATGTTACCTGTAATAAATAATAGTAACAAATGTTACCTGTGTGCTTCCTCCTCCCATTACCTCCGTGAATGTCCCGAATTTAGAGCTATGAATCCTAGAGAAAGATCGGGATTTGTAAAACATTCCCGGTTATGTTATAGGTGTTTGGACAAACATTCAATTCTTATGTGCAAGCGGGACTACAAATGTTCAACCTGCGGTCGCTCATCCCATCACACTATGCTATGTTTTAATGATTCCCGTAACCCCAATGTATCCCACCTCATCCAATCGCAATTATAATTATAATTCCAAATTTAATAAACGCAATTATCCGCGTACCTGTCCTGCTTCTACCCGCGGTCCCCATATAGGCGGGGGCCAGCATAAGAAATATTCCCCTTTCGCAACCCCAGCGCTCCCCCCAACGACATTCCCAGAGAGCTTCTCCCCCCAGATAAAATGCTCCGCCCCAACCTAGACAGGTTGAAATAATATAAGATATCGTGATAATTCCTATAATAGAGAAGATAGACCCACATAGCTAGATACTTGTATTACTCCCCCTTCCCCTTGCCTTAATATCTCACCCAATTCCCTTATATTATTGCCTACTGTTAAATTACACGTTAAAACTGCTAGTGGCTATTTTATTGAAGCGCGTGCCTTATGTGATACCGGTGCCCAGGGTTGCCTCATTACAACCGATCTTGTTGTTAACTACCTCAATTTGACCATCTCCCCCTCCTGTGCCCCTGTACGTGGCCATAGGTAAAATTCCTTTTAGTGGTTTCCCGTGGTTCTATTTCCCTGTGTTTTAAACCTTGTATAATTCCTTCCCTGAGGTGTCAACCTCTGCTATGGTTATAGATGTGATTGCCGGTACGCATCCTGAGTTTGAGTTCCCTGAGTCTGTGTTTTTTCCTAGTAGTGATTTTTCCCTTGCTGACCCTACCTATAATAAGCCTGGCCCGATAGATATACTATTGGGTGCTGACGTGTTCGGCGCGCTTTATTACAAGATAAATATTTAACTTTAACGGCCTTACTGCTTTATCTACAATTTTTGGTTATATTGTTTGCGGTCCAGTCGCTGCTGATTATGGTGAATTAGAGCCCCCCATGACTGGAATATCCTTATCCCGTCTCATCGAGAGATTCTGGAAGGTCGAAGAGACCCCTCAACCTATGATTGCTAACCCTTAGATAACGTGTGTGAGATATTTTTTAAAAGTACACCCTCCCGTCACACTGACGGTCGGTTCATTGTGAGACTCCCCTTCCTGAACGATCGACCTACTCTTGGAGAATCTAAACCTACAGCTATCCGTCGTTTCCTTGGCCTCGAGAAGCGTTTAAACGCGGACCCTAAATTACGTGATAAATATATTTCTTTTATGCGTGAGTATATTGAGTTAAATCATATGAGTGCTTATCCCTTCCCCCTTACCCAGTGAACATTACTTTATTCCACACCATGGTGTCTTTAAGACCGGAGACACATCTAAAATACGTGTTGTTTTTGATGGTAGTTGTCCCTCGTCTAACGGTATCTCACTTAATGAGTGCCTACATAGTGGTCCTAAATTACAAAAGGACATTAGTCTAATCCTCCTTAACTTTCGTAAGCATGTCGTTGTGTTTGTGGCAGACATACGCATGATGTTCCGTATGTCGTGGGTACATCAGGATGATCGTAAATACCAACTTATTTTATGGCGTGAATCCCCTTCTGATCCCTTACTCACCTATTCCCTAAATACTACAACTTATGGTTTGCGTTCTAGTCCTTACGTTGCAATGCGTACATTATTAGAGTTAGCTGAGCAGGAACGTGATACTTACCCCAAAGCTGCTGCCGTCCTAGAGAATGATGTATACGTTGATGACTGTCTTACTGGTTCGGATTCCCTTGAAAATGCTCGTATCCTTAAATCTGAACTTGAGAATATTATGACTTGTGGTGGTTACGAGCTTAGGAAATGGATTAGTAACAAACCTGAACTTCTCGCAGACTTACCTTCAGATCATCTGCCAGCTGTCTCACTCTTTTCAAGACCCTGATAACCCTCAAACATTTGCAGTCCTCGGTGTCCTTTATTACCCCACCAGTGATGCATTTACTTACCGTTTTTCATTTCAACCTACTGAGACAGTCACAAAGCGCAAGGTTTTGTCCTTAATAGCCAGAATTTATGATCCTTGCGGTTGGATATCCCCTGTTGTATTAAAAGCAAAATTATTTATACAGAAATTGTGGTTGTCTGGCCTTTCCTGGGATGATGTACTTACCCCTGAGCTTACCCTAGAATGGAACCTTTTTATTAGAAACCTTGAGTGTGTTAAAGATATTTCAATCCCGCGGCGTGTCTTTACTGACAGTTCCTTTTCCTATTCCATACATGGTTTCTGTGATGCCTCAGAATCCGCCTTTGCCGCAGTAGTGTATTTAAGAGCAGAAAATCCTTCAGGCCAGTGTTCAGTTCATCTCCTAATTTCTAAAACTAAAGTTGCCCCTATACGTACCCGATTGACTATACCTAAATTAGAATTACTTGGTGCTACCCTGCTTACTAAATTAATTAATCATGTTGTCCCTGAATTACGAAAGTCAATCCAGTTAGACTCCATCACTACCTGGACCGATAGTAAAATTGTGTTGGCCTGGCTTAAGACCCCTCCTCATAACTTACAAACCTTTGAAGCCAATCGAGTTTCCCAGATATCTTACTCAGAAGTTCAATCGGAGTGGCGGCATATTCCTGGTAATATGAATCCGAATGATTGTGCATCCCGTGGATTAACAGCATCAACCTTACTTAAAAATTATTTATGGTGGTCCTGTACCTGGTTATTACTTCCTCACACCCAGTGGCTCGTTGCAGAGTCTAATACTGATTCTGATCCTAATCTTCCCGGACTTCGTTGTTTGTTAACCACTACTTCCTTACCTGCACCTGATCCATTATTCTTACTTGAACGTTTTAGTTCCTTTACAAAATTAATTGGCGTGACCTGTTATATGTTGAGATTTGTAAATAAAACCCGAAACTTACCCGTTGAGCTATCTGTATCCTTATCTACCCAAGAAAGAAAGCATGCACTCCTGTATTTAGTAAAAATAGTACAGTCTTATAGTTTTTCTGATGAGCTGAGTTTGTTAAAACGTGGCGTTTCCTTGCGGTCTTCCCTAAGACGACTCTCACTCTTTCTTGACAAGAAGAAATCATCAGAGTCGGTGGTCGTTTACGAAACTCTAATCTTCCTTACGATGCTCGTCACCCTATACTCCTTCCTAAAAGGTGTCATTTTGTTACCTTATTGATATCCCATTACCACGTAGAAAATTGTCATGCTGGAGCCAATGCTCTTCAAGCTTTATTATCCCGTGAGTTCTGGATATTGTCTGCTCGCAGAGCTATCCAGAATGTAATTTTTAAGTGTCTCCCTTGTTATCGCCTTAAAACTGCCACATCTCAACCTTCTATGGGTGAACTCCCTAGAGATCGTGTTACTCCTACCCGTGCCTTTAATGGTGTTGGAACAGATTTTGCCGGCCCATTCCTGACCAAAACCCAGGTGTTTAGAAATAAAAGATTAGTAAAGAGTTACCTTTGTGTTTTCGTGTGTCTTTCTACAAAAGCAGTCCACCTTGAAGTAGTTTCAGAATTATCAACCGAAGCCTTTATTCGCTGCATGCTCTCGTTTTGTTTCCCGTCGCGGTCTCCCTAGTTTAGTAAGATCAGATTGCGGTAGAAATTATATGGGAGCTTCGAACTATTTAAGCGAAGTTTATGATTTTTTAGTTAAAAATAAACTTGATATTAGTGATAACCTCGCTAAAAGGGGTATAAATTGGTTATTTGACCCACCTGCCTGCCCTCATTGGGGAGGATTGTTCGAAGCAGCCGTTAAATCTGCGAAAACCCACCTTAAAAGAGTGATTGGCGAAACTCCTTTAACGTTCGAGAAATTAACCACGATTTTTGCTAAAATTGAAGCGGTATTAAATTCCTGGCCGTTATGTCCCTTATCTAATGACCCGAACGATCTAGAAGTTTTGACGCCTGGTCATTTTTTGATTGGCCAACCTCTTAGTGCTTTGCCGGAGTATCCCTATAACAATGTAAAAATTAATCGTTTAACCCGTTTTCAAGTAGTGCAACAGATAACTCAACATTTTTGGTCGCGGTGGCAGTTAGAGTACCTATACACTCTGCAGACTAGGCAGAAGTGGACTGATCCAGTGAATCCTCCAACAGTAGGCGAGCTAGTCCTCATCAAAGATGATAATTTACCCCCTTTACAGTGGCGACGTGGTCGCATTTCCCAAATTTATCCTGGTAAAGATAACGTTGTGCGTGTGGTCGATGTTAAGACATCGACAGGTATCCTAAGAGAGCCTTAACCAAATTAGTTCGTCTACCTATTAGGTAGCTACTCCATTTTCTCGTAAACATTAGATGTTTTGGGCGGGGGCTATGTTTGTTCATATATGGCAACCCCGACTAGTTTGGAGTCTTGTGCGAACACCCCGCGCGAGCGGTCAACAGTAGTAGTCGAGAAGTAGTAAAAGGGGGCACGTGAGACGGCCGACGCGAGCGCACGTCCTTCCTGAATCGATATATTAATTAGCGGTGTGATTTTCCCTCAGCCTTATTTGATTTCCCTTTTGTGTATTCCCTCTTGATATTGAACCTGACAAAGACAAACCTACAAAAGATAATAGTGCAATTAACCCTAAGTGAAGAAGACTAATGTGAAACATTCCCCGGTGCCGTGAACAATCAGTGTTTGTGATGTGAATTATGAAGATAAGGTACTGTACAATTTCTATTATCCTAAGACCGACTATAAGGTAAATAATAAATAAATAAGCTACCCCTCAGCACGCTTCCACAATTGCTGAACCAACCCTACCCTCTATTCAATATATATTTTTTGGTAGCAGAACGCAGTTCATTAAATACTATATACATTTATGTTTATGCATATTTATGAATAGGTATATTTATATATTATGTATAACATAGAAATATATTGTTTTATTATTATATATATTTTTAGGCATCTATTGCTATGTATGTATTTTAAATTTTTCTTAACTTTTATGTGCACATCCTACTGACTACTCTCCTACACTATTCTGGGTTGGCTGGCAGAAAATGCTGTCATAGCGTTAAGTCCGCCCTTTGTACATTTTTTTTTAATTTGTGCAATAAAGTATATAAAAAAAATATATTATGTTGGTGAGTTACTCCGATCAACTGGATCATTTTCAGACTCCTCAACCATTATCTCTACATCAGGTTCCACATCATTAATATTATTTTACTGGCAAATGTTGTGTAACACTGAAGTAGTATTAATAACAGCTTGTGTTGTCCCTAATGAAAGGTGATAGTACTAGAAAACACCTTTTCCATACACCAAAACACCTGAAAAAATCATAAATGAAACAATTGTTGAGCTAATAGTTGTAATATAAATCTTTTTATTCTTAATCTGTGCTTCATTATAATGATTCTCTGCAATAGTTCTTGGATTAAGCAGAGGTATTAATAAGTACGAAATATTTCCAAAGATGCCATCTTCACATTGCATTAGGTGCTACAAATCATACAAGTTAAGAGTTTAACATTGAATCATTAATTAATATATGTAATTAATAATTATCTTAAAAAAATACTTTTAAATATTGAGTTGTTGGATATTGTAGCGTCATGATCAGATTCTGGCCAAAGTAACCACATTCTTATTTTTTTTTTACTTTTTATTTATTTGCTTTATTTACATTGAATAAATAAGTAAATTAAAAAATTTGCCTTTATATATACCTTTATACCTTTTCTGTTCCTGTATTCTTCTTCTATATTTGAATCTAAACCATAATGATACTTAGTTGTTATTACATCTTAGTAAAATGGTAACAAATCAAGAAAATAAAGGTTTTACCTACCAGGTGACTGTATGTGTACAATCTATTGCACCAAATACTTTAGGAAACCCTGCAAGGACAAGAAAGGCAGGCTGAGTATTTTCTGTAACTTTAAACATATTCTGAGTATAGCCCAGCTATTACACATGATACGTCGGCCACTGGCGTTCTGCTAACTATTATAGTACCATAACATAAATATAGTTAAAGTAATAGAATTTTGTACTTACCGAGAGGATTCTCAGTATTTATTTAATTTAGTAAATAGTTCATCAACACTAGTTTTATTATGTCTGAATTTAAATGTAAATTCAGCGTCTGAAAATTCACTATAATAATTTCTGCGATTATTTTTTTTACTTTCTGCAGGTTCTGTATTTGCATTAGAATCAAATACACCGACCTCATAAATTTCGTTATCATTTTCATCACTAAACAAAGCTATTATTTTTTTTATTTATTAACGGCCGATCTCAATAACCTACTAACGTTTTACAATCTGTCAAATTGGTTACCGCCAGTAGGCGAAACGTCACCTTGAGGACTTTGCTAGCGTTTGTTTTGGTTGACACACGTGTTAGTGAGAGTTTTCTGTTTTGGTGTTAATTTTCTCCACTGTCCTCTAGTGGAGTTATTTTAAATTTTTAAAAGATTCCTTTTTAAGAAGGTGGTTGGTTGTAGTAAGTGTTTGTGTTGTTAATAAAGTGTCGTTATATAGTTTAAATTAGGTAAGGTTATTTTTTTTTCTATTCTGTTTTTTTTAATTTATAATGGATGGGGATCCTCCTCCTGACCCACCTGATACTGGAGGTGGTAGAATTGAAGTTTATACGGTGGCTAGAAAGAGGCAAGGTGAAGATTCTACTATAAATAATGATTTTAGTGCCAAAAAAACTATTATAAACCCTTCTACTGCAACACCCTCCATTCAAAACCTGTATGTCCATCCATCCCTTTCTGAAGGTCCTAAGTCCTACATTGACTCCGACAAAGGCCCTTTCATTGTTTATGTGTCCAGAGAAATACCTGATCCAGCTGCTGGTACAACAATTAGAGCCATTAAGTTTGGTCAATTTCTACATAGAAATAGGTCAGTGATATCACGAATGATGGCATTAAGAATGTTGGTCGTATAAGATCAGCGTTCAATTCTCAAATGCTGCTGCTGCGAATTCTTTTTGACCAATCCTATCTTAATTCTATGTAAGTATGTTGCGGTTATCCCAACATTTATCATTACCCGCATGGGTATTATAAGAGAAGTACCAGTAGACTTCTCTTTAGATGAACTTGTGGAATCTTTAGTTTTCCCATCTGGCTACGGACAGGTTTTGAAAGCGCGAAGACTGAACAGAAAGAGTGTAAGTGAGGGAGTGACTACATGGATCCCGACCCAGTCGGTTGTAGTACTTTCCGAGGTCAAGAGCTGCCTGATAGGGTCTTTTCCTATCATTCCTCCCTTCCGGTTGAACCTTATAAATTCCCTACTATCCAATGCCTAAACCTGCTGCCGTTTTGGTCATGTTAAAGCTCAATGTAGGTCTCAGCCTAGGTGTTACAGGTGTGCTCAGTCTCATTCTGGTGATTCATGTGACATTTCCAAAGAGAACTCTAATTGTTTGTTCTGTAACTGTAAACACTTTGCCACGGATAAAGACTGTCCTGAGTATGCAAGACAGCAATCCATCAAAATTGTTATGTCACAAAAGTGCATCTCATACTTAGAAGCTTCCTCCCGTTTTCCTTCTGCCCAGCGTTCCTATGCAAATATTGCAAAGGAAATGTTCTCTCCTACAATTACCATTAATCTTAAGTTCCAACAAGCCCGGGTTACCCAGAATACAACAACTCCCTCCAAATCATATCGCAAAACAGTGTTCCAAACTCCCCGTCCCAGAGCTCCTCTTGCTAAAGGTTTTGATAGACAAGCTCATCAAGCCTTAATTGGTAACTGTTCCTTATCCCTTCCTTATGGTCATGCTCTCAATCAAGGTGTTGATAATCCAGCAGTTGGCAGAAAAGATCTTTTAGTTGCCTTAACAGAAACTCTTGTGAGTATTATATCCACCTGTGATGAGCTTCCTTTACCGTCCAACGTTGCCCAGAACTTACTAACCATCTTTAAAATCCTTAATAATGGCTCCACTGACCTTCCTGCAGTGGAATAGTAGCAGTGTTCGTGCTAAAAAACATGAATACTGCATATTATTTCTCTGTACGATCCTGTCATTATTGCCCTCTCGGAAACATGGCTCGTGCCTGATTCCCCATTCAGGGTACCAGGTTTTGCCTGTTTAAGGGAGGACAGAAGTGACGGGTACGGAGGTAGTGCTATCCTCATCCAGCACTCCTCTTCGTATTCTCGCATTCCTCTCCCATCTCACAGTCAACAGATTAATGCTGTTGCTGTGAGTGCCTTTAATGTCTCCTTCCTTTCTGTATATATTCCTCACCCTTCCATTTCCGTTTTCCTTGAGCTTAAGTCTATCATCACTTCGCTTCCTAGTCCAGTGCTGATCCTGGGAGACTTTAACACTCATCACACTATGTGGGGGTGTTATTACTGTGATGGATTCTCTCCTTCGTTGGTGGACTTAATTGATGATGTAGACCTCTGCATCCTCAATGACGGTTCCCCGACTCGTAGGGTCAATCCTAATCAGAATCCCAGATCTGCTGTTGACCTTTCCTTGTCCTCTCCTTCACTTGCTTCCCAGCTATCATGGTCTGTCCTTTCTTCCACACATGGTAGTGATCACTTTCCAATTATTTTATCCTTAAATAATAGACTTCCTTTTATAAATAGGCCTCACCCGCTCCTTAAATTCAATTTAAAAAAAGCTGATTGGTCTAAGTATGCTGACTCTGTAGATTGCATGGTGAATGATCTTCCGGATTCCGTTAATCATGAGAATGTCATTGTTTGTTATGATCAGTTTGTCTCTGCCATCTTATCTGCAGCTGACTACACATTCCTAAAAAACTCTCCATTCAGAAGCAGATGCCTTCCAATCCCTGGTGGGATCAGGAATGCTCTGATTCTGTCGATCGGCGAACATCTGCCGAGGTGTCATACGCAGCCTGTATGACAATGGAGAAATACACTGAATACAAACGCAATGATGCGAAATTTAGGAAGTTAATTTGGAAAAAGAAAAAACTTGGTTGGGTCACCTTCTGTGAGTCCCTTAATCCACGTACCTCTTCCATATTGTGTGGGCGAATGTTAAGAGATTTCGCCGGTCGCTCAACAGTATGCCCAGTCCAAATTCCAACAATCCATCCATATGGCTTAACAATTTCGCTAACAAATTGGCTCCTCCCTTTGTTCCGTCTTTTGATCTATCCCCAGCTATGCCGATTGAATCCTCAGAAGAAATGGATACCCCCTTTTCTTTTGAGTGACTCAAAAACATCTTAGCGGATTTAAAAGACACTAGCCCAGGTGAGGACGGTGTCCCTTACTCATTTATCAAGGAGTTAAACGACAAATCTAAGGTTTACTTTTTGGATTTAATAAATAATATTTTTCAATCTGGCAATATTCCTGATACATGGAAATCCCAAATTATCATCCCTGTCCAATTCAATAACAATTTGCCAGTTAAAAGTTAATAATTGTATTTCATTAGTATTATAAGTTGTAACTAAGCATACGTATAATAGATGGCGCTAGTGTACTCCTGAATCGCGATATGGTTTCGTTCAAGTCAAAATCATATTAAGTCATACTAATTTTTTGTTTTCAATAAAGTTTGAGTTTAACAACAGTGTGTAGTTTTCTTAATAGTACAAGTAAGGACATCTGGTGCCGAAACCCGGGAACTGTGTGGAATTTACATGAGAGTATAAGTGATAAGTGTTATAAGTGTTCGGGATAAAAACTGTGGACTGTGTGAGTTGTGTTAAAGACTTAGAGAATTTGGAATTAAAATTAACTTAGAAGAATTTGGATTAAATATTGACTTAGAAAAATTTGCACCAAAAAAAACTTAGAAAATTTGGAGTTAAAGTTAACTTAGAAGAAATTGGATTAAATATTGACTTAGAATATTTTGCACTAAAAACACTTAGAAAATTTGGTTTTAAAATTAACTTGGATTTGATTAAATTTGGAAATTATACAATGGAGAAGTTACTATTGAAACAAGAAGATACGTTTGAGCAATTAAAGAAAGCTTTCATAAATTATAAAAAAACACCCAAAATAGATTAAAAGCAACTTAAATCGAATCAAAACTAGAAAACTTAGATAGATTGTTTGAAACCTTTATGAATATACACGGTGAGATTGTTGGCAGCATTAAGAGAGAAGAAAGGGCTAAATTATCATACTTCACCGATGATATGTACACAGGATTCGAAGATATTTATACAGAATATAAAGCTAGAATTAAAGATGATCTTCGATTGTTTAGTGCAAATACCTTTTCACCACAATCACTTGGTCCTGAAGGATCGGTCCTATCGAATACAAAGGTGAAATTACCACAGATCCAATTACCGAAATTTTCTGGACTCTATGAAGAATGGCAAACGTTTCACGACATGTTCACCTCATTAATTCATCAAAATACTGCATTGAGTCCAGTACAGAAGATGCACTATTTAAAGAGTAGTTTAACAGGGGAACCGGAAACATTACTGAGGAAGTTAACTACAACAGATTCCAATTACGAAGACGCTTACCAACAATTGATTCGCCGTTATAACAACAAACGCTATAACTGCAACGAAATTATGAAGCGTTTATTCTCACAAAGAAATGCCACTGACTCTGCAAGTTCTATCAAGTCACTACTGGATGTTACAGCTTCATCGCTTAAATCATTGCAAACATGGGCATAGACACCAACTCATGGGATGTAATAGTTAACTACATCGTGGTGTCAAGATTTGATTCAGAGTCAAGAAAGCTGTGGGAAGCTAAAGTCAGTGAATTAGACTCGGAAACATTACCGACGTGGAATCAACTTGTAAATTTCTTAGAGTCAAGATTCCGGACATTTGAAATGATCTGTGGCACCAACAAGTCCATTGTAAAATCCCCAAACGTACACTCCAACAACACCAAACCAAGGGTGTTTCATTCCACCGCCCAAGAAGATTACAAACGAGCAAATCCTTCTTGTACTGTTTGCAAAGGTGAGCATCAGTTATATCAATGCAAACAATTTGCAAAGCAGACTCCTAAAGAGAGAACCGAGGTAATACAATCAAGGAGACTCTGCTTCAATTGTTTTGCACCTACACATTCCGTTAAAGAATGTCGATCGTCAACTTGTTGCCGCCGCTGCGGTAGACGACATCACACATTGCTGCACCTGGAGAGGAGTGAACTACCAAGCTTAACAGAAGCGCAACCGGTCAATAAGGAAAATATTGAAAAGGAGACACCAGTGATAGCTCATTTGGTTACGAAAAAGAATCAGAAGGAGATGTTGTTGGCTACTGCCATAATAAGAGCAAGTTCCGCCAATGGGCACTCACAAGTTGTACGAGTTCTTATTGATCCATGTTCAGAGGGTTCTTTTATAAACGAGGCAACGACACAATCACTAGGTTTAAAGAGAACCAATATCAATGGTGTAGTCTCTGGTATAGGTGATAAGTTGGCAAGGTCAAGAAGCATGGTGTCTTTAAATTTAGAGTCGATTCACAACCATAAATCAAAGCATGCAATAAACGTTGATGCTTACGTATTAAGAAAGTTGAAGTGACAGCCCGGAGAGACGGGATGACGCTGGAAAGACAGTTGACTGCTGGAAAGACAGCTGGCAGCTGGGAAGACAGCTGACTGTTGGAAAGACAGCCGCGGGTAATGGCCTAGCAAGCCAAGCCCAGGAAAATTTTAAAGCTAAAAGTCCTCATAAGAAAAATACCCCTGGGACAGTCCGAGAGGGGGGGCGGAAGAACTGTCCACCGGTTGAAGCAAATAACGAAAGCGGCGCGAATACGGACTTGAAATGCCCCACGTGCAGGAAAAATTACAAGAGAAGAGCCTGGTATATTAAACATCTTAAAACACATGATG
This sequence comes from Dione vanillae, assembly GCA_037178615.1. NCBI lineage: Eukaryota > Metazoa > Arthropoda > Insecta > Lepidoptera > Nymphalidae > Dione > Dione vanillae. Next base: position 15,749 of record JAZFAU010000898.1, read on the forward strand.
GTGTTGAAGCACGACAATCGTCGGTAAGCTCTTCGACTATCACTGCGGATAGAGTTGACCCTCATATGTCCCATGGTGAGCCATTGAGTGAAAAGTATCAGGAGTCCATTTCCACCCGGACACGTCTTAGCATTCCCAATATAAAGCAATCGACATGGAAAGCACACGACGAACGATTAGCGGTCCTGTTAGAGCATCCGGGCTCGAAACAGGAGTTAGACACGCAAGTAGAAACTTTTCAAAAAACTATTTATGACTATTTCAACGAAATATATCCGTCTCCAAATCATTACGCTCGTAAAAACAAGGAAAACGCGTTTAAGTCGAAAATGAGGAGGAAAAAAAGCGAGCTAAAAAAGAATCTTCGTGCGGCCAAAACGATAGGCGATAATTATCTTAGTCACCAATAGTCTAGGGCGCAACGATCAACCCTGAAATTAATTCAGGGTATATCGAAACAGATCGCGGAACAACGTTAAAAATTTCGATCGGGCTAAACACGAGGTAGCTTTTGATAAAATCCTTTTGAGTACTCGAAAAACATTTTTAAAGAAGATAGAGGTAAGCTTTCCTTGACCGATGAGGCAACTTATGAACATTATAGAAGCACGTACGAAGTAGCTAATATAGAAAGACTATATAAGGAGCCAAATAAACAACGACCTGAGATTCCTCACACTGAATTTCAAAGTGACCCACCAACTTAGAGGAAATAAATAAACAAATCAAAAGAAACCATCTAAATCAGCTCCAGGTCCTGATGGTATCCCCTATATAGTATACAAAAAATGTTCATCTGTTCGTAAATACCTCCACAACTTATATGGTAAAATCTGGTCAAGAAAGCAAATACCTACGTCGTTTGGAGAAGCGGTATTTGTCCTCATTCCCAAAAAAGACCGGGTAACAGATCCAAAAGATACTAGGCCGATTGCTCTTACGAATACTCTATCTAAGATCTTTTTTCTCAATACTTCAAACGAAAATGACCCATTTTATGATTAGCAATAGGTACTTCAGGCCGAATTACCAGAAAGGGTTTTTCACCTGGAGTTTCTGGATGCCTGGAGCATAATAGTTTGTTAACTGAAAGCTTAAAAGACGCCAGAACGTGTGAGAGGCAAATTACGGTGTGTTGGATAGATTTAGAAAACGCGTTCGGGTCAGTACAACACGATCTATTGATGTTTGCTTTAAAATGGTACAATTTTCCTACGATAATAAGCAACATAATCGCGTCATACTATTCGAAACTAAAATTCGTTATAACCTCTAAAGACGGCCATTCAAAACCTTTAAGCTATAGAGTAGGTCTTTTTCAGGGTTGTTGTTTATCCCCAATAATATTTAATATGTAATAATATTTTAATAGATAATCTAATTAAACAAGAGAAAAAATGGGGTTATCGGTTTAAGTTCAACAATAAGTACACAGAATCCATCCTTGCTTTCGCGGAGGACCTTGCGATACTGACTAGGAACCCAAAGCAATGCCAACTGCTATTGGATGAAGTAGACGAATTTTGTGCGTGGACGAAAGAAATGAGGACAAAACCTAGTAAGTGTCACTGTTTATGTCTGGGAAGGCGAAACACTAAATATACCTCATACGATCCGGGACTTAAAATTGGCGGTAAAAGCATTGCTATAGTTTCCGAAGCGACACCTTTTAAATTTCTCGGCAAGAAAATAGACTACAAAGGCCGCACTCCATCTTTAGATAGTATCTAGTCGACAGCTTTTTGACGGATCTTGAGAAGGTAGATCATCAACCTATAAGTAATGTCAAGAAAGTTTGGATTTACGACAATTTTCTAACATCGCGTCTGAATTGGCCTTTCCTCGTGTATGATTTCAATAAGACCCTGTTAACAAAGTTAGATGCAAGTGTCATAAAGATACTGAAGTTTTGGCTTGGGCTAGCGCATTCGGCGGACACCTCAACCTTATTTAGAGACAAAAATAGTTTTGGGTTGAGATTAAAGAAACCATCGGAGCTCTATAAACACCTAAGAGTCGCCAAAACACATATTCTGGGAAAATCACGGGATGACATTGTTATCTCACTCCCAAAAGACAAAAGTGTCCCAGAGCTTGAGTCAAGACTTCAATTCCATAAGCAATTTATGATAGGAGCACAATCTAGTAAAGTACGGTTAGGATCAAAGAGGAAAGATCAAGACATAGACATAATAAAATCTTTTATTCGGCAAGACGAGAACGACAAATATAAGGTGCACGCATTGGGTTTAGAAATGCAAACGAGTGGCTAACTATAGGAGAATTCTGTATCCCTTTAGCTTTAAAATGGCGCACCCTAATTCACGACTGGTCTCCAGCACTATTAAAATTCTATCTAAATGCGTTCCAAATGACTCTTCCAGATCAAAGTAATTTAGTAAGATGGGGTAAAGCTACCGATAAATCTTGCTACATCTGTAAAGAGGCAGTAGGGACAGCTAAACATATGCTGGTGGGGTGTAGGGTACTCTTAGATAGTGGTCAATACTCGCGGCGCCACGATAAAGTACTAAAAACATACGTGAAGCCGTTAGTCTATCTGTAGCAAGAGCACAGAGAAATATAACAACCAACAAACGCTCAATAGAGTTTGTGAAAGAAGGTTTTTATAAAAAACTCACACAATTTCTCTATATTAGATCCAGCTCCCGATTGGACACTTATGATGGACACGTATGAGAAACAGTATAGAATCCCTGAGGATATTTGTGTTTCGTCATCCAGACCTAATATTTTTCTCTATTCTCGAAGCCTAAAACGCGTAGTACTGGTAGAACTTACAGTTCCGTGGGAAACAAATATTCCAAAAAGTCACCAACTAAAACTTAATAAATACTTCGATCTTACAAACGAACTGACCAGGAATAGGTTTAGAGTTAGCTTATTTGCGGTTGAAGTAGGAGCGAGAGGTATAACAGCGAAATCTCTCTATAGTTTACTAAAAGATCTCGGCCTGTCTAGAGCAATTATAAATTCATTTCTAGAACGCACTTCAAAGGCGGCTTTGGTAGAATCATTTAAAATTTGGTTAGGTAGTGGGAGGAGCTCGGACAGTGAAGGTGAGCGTTAATGCATTTTAAAGGGGCCCCTTTAAACCTACACTTGGGTCGCAAGTCCCAAGCGCTGATCGGAGCTCCTCTTCCTACAACGCAATGGGCCCGGCACCCGCACAGTGAATCCATAGAATGCTAAGCAGTTTTCTTCTCTTCTTCTTACCTACTTGTCAAACAAAGATTACCGACTGGCCGGAAATTAAGAGTATCAGCTTGGCTGACCCTGAGTATGGATCACCTGCAAAAATCGATATGATTCTAGGAGTAGAAGTGTATGAAGATATAATTCTAGAGGGCCTCTTGAAACATCCAACGGAGAAGGGCCCGATAGCTCAAGAGACACAATTTGGTTGGGTTCTATCAGGTCGAGTAAGAAACAATATCATTTCAAAAAACCCCCAATTAGTCGGATTTCATATAAGAGTAAAAGAGGATGACCTATTAAAAAAATTCTGGGAAATTGAAAGAGAGCCTGATGCAATTTCGAAGAAGTTCACGAAAGAAGAAATCAAGTGTGAACAATTTTTTGAAGCCACTACTACAAGAGATAACGAAGGCCGATACGTGGTGCGTTTACCTTTCAAGGAGCATAAGCCAAGATGTGTTGAAGGTAAGACAAGAGATATAGCCTTGCGTAGGTTCCACTACTTAGAGCGAAAATTACAAAATAATCCACCATTATATGAAGAATACAAACGCGTAATTCAAGGATACAAGGACCAAAATCATATAGTACAGATTCAAAATATTGAGGACATACATAACCCAAAGGCAGTGTACTTGCCTCATCATCCAGTGATCCGAGAAGATAAAGAGACTACAAAGGTACGCATCGTCTTCGATGCGTCTTGCAAGGGCATGAACAAGGTGTCTTTAAACGATTGTTTTCTTGTTGGACCGAAGCTACAGCAAGATCTGCGCCACATTTTGATGCGATGGAGACGTCATCCCTTTTGTATATTAGCAGATTTGGTACAAATGTACAGACAAGTTCGAGTAGAGGACAAGGACACTGACTTTCAGCGCATTCTTTGGCGATCGAACCCTAATGATCCAATTGAACATTATAAACTTTTGAGACTTACTTTTGGTACTGCCTGTGCTCCTTATTTGGCAGTAAAGGCATTACAACAACTTGCAAGGGATGAAGAAGCACGGTATCCGCGTGCAGCTAAAATCACTCTTCAGGATTATTACATAGATGACCTGCTAACAGGATGCGAGACGGAGACGGAAGTAGTAGAGATATTTGAAGAAATGAATAACCTAATGAGTGCAGGTGGGTTTTGTTTACAAAAATGGTGTAGCAACAGTGAGAGATTAATGAATTATATTGAAGATGGATGCAAGAAATTAGACCAACCCTTAATTTTCAGAATCAATAACATGATTAAGATGTTGGGTATTAGTTGGAATAAAACCTCTGATAGTTTCGAGTATACACTACAATTACCAAAATTATGTGAAGGTATTACGAAGCGCAAGGTTCTTTCTGATATTTCTAGATTATATGATCCAATGGGCTGGATTTCGCCAGTAATTATAACAGCAAAGATATTCATCCAAAAATTATGGAAGGCTAAGTTAGATTGGGATGAAAACTTACCCATCGAGTTGTATAAGGAATGGTGCTCATTTCGTGAAGATCTACGCAACGTACGAAATATTGTTATACCAAGATGGTTACAGTCTCATAAGAATGATAAAATAGAATTACATACATTTGCAGATGCATCTCAGGCAGCGTACGCTGGTGCTGTCTATATGAAAGTGACAGATGCATTCGGCAATATTCGCGTTAATTTAGTGACATCCAAAACAAAAGTATCTCCAGTTGAAAAGGAAATAAGTATTCCTCGGCTAGAATTATGCGCTGCCTTGCTTGCGACTAAATTGATTCACAAAGTTTCGCAAATTATGCAAATATCTAAAGAAGATTTATACGCATGGTCAGATTCTACAGTCGTGTTAGCTTGGATACGTGGAGAACCGACGCGATGGAATACATTTGTTAGTAACAGGGTTTCTGAAATTCATACCATGCTAGATTCCAGTCAGTTCTGTCACATCAAAACAACTGATAATCCTGCAGATTGTGCTTCGAGGGGTATAAAAGGGGCTGATTTAGCTGATCTTACGCTGTGGTGGCACGGTCCAGACTACCTGCACCACACTTGTACGTACGATTTTCGTGATGATTTCTCGACCTCTATTGAGGAGCGACCCATAAAGACTTTAACAGCCGTCATTCAATCAGAAGACGAATTGGTTGGACAAGATTTTCAAACTTAACAAGAATGGTCAGGATTTTAGCATATTGTAAGAGATACATAGAAATATTAAGATTATCAAGGAAAAATAGAATAATACTATCAAAAGAACGAAGGATCAAAGAGTCTGAAATTATTACTGTGAAAGAAATGGAAGAAGTTCTTCAAACAGTTATAAGGAACACCCAGCATATTTATTATGCGGAAGAAATACAACAGATAAGGTTTCATGGAGAAGTTAAACGAAAAAGTTCACTGCACACTCTCTACCCCATTTTAGACAAAAATGGAGTCTTGAGAGTAGGTGGCCGTATTAAGGAGTCAGAAGCGAGATTTGATGTAAAGCATCCAGTTATTTTACCGAGTAATAGCCATCTACTTCGTTATTAATAACTGATGCCCATTACAAAACTATGCATGGTGGGCTGCAATCATGCTAAATTATCTACGTTCCAAATATTGGATAGTACGGGCTAAAGAAAGAGTTAAAAAATGTTATCGAGAATGTGTTAAATGTTTACGATTTTCCCAACAAAATAACAACCCAGCTTATGGGTCAGCTACCTAAGTGCAGGCTGAAACCTTCAAGACCCTTTAAAGCGTCTGGTGTTGACTTCACTGGGTTTACAAATATAAGATTTTCACCTGGAAGAGGATCAAAATCATATAAGGGTATATAGCCTCTTCATATGTATGTCTACCAAAGCAATACATCTAGAAGCAGTGTCGGACTTATCTTCAAAGGGCTTTATTTCTGCATTTCGTCGATTTGTATCTCGAAGAGGCCAATGCGTTGATTTATATAGCGACAACGGAACAAATTTCGTAGGAGCGGAAAAGGAGTTAAGAGACATGCTCCTCACGGCACAATCCAAGCTCCCTATAGAAATCGCTCAGGCACTTGCAAACGACGGAACCACTTGGCATTTCATCCCGCCAAATGCACCTAACTTTGGCGGTCTATGGGAAGCAGGCATAAAATCAGCCAAGACACACCTTAAACGCGTAATTGGAGATTCAACTTTAACTTTCGAGGAACTCTCAACTGTTCTGACCCAGATTGAAGCCTGCCTTAATTCACGGCCTATGACATATTTGAGTGACGACCCTGGAGATCCGCAACCTTTAACTCCGGGTCATTTTTTAATCGGTGAGCAAATGGTTGCGATTCCTGATGAGGCTCCGACTGACGTACATGTAACTGGCTTGCAGAGATGGAAGATGACACAAAAGATGGTAAATGATTTTTGGAGAAAATGGTCAGAAGAATATCTGGTGAGCCTCAATCAAAGGTACAAATGGTTCACTAAGAAGCAAGACCCAGATATAGGTACCATCGTTGTGATTAAGGATCATAACCTACCACCAACAAAATGGCTACTTGGCAAAATAGAACAAAAGCATTCTGGCCATGATGGACTCACTAGAGTATTGACTATTAAAACTAAAAATGGATTGATTAAACGTCCACTCAATAAGGTTTCTATTCTGCCAAGTACTATTTAATATATGTGCATAGTTAAAAGCATAGTATGTAAGTTAGGTTAGGTTATTTAATAAAACTCTTATAGGTCATTTGATATAGTATTGTACTTTATTTTTGGTTTCTGTGTAACACGGTGGGCGGTTGTTATGTAAGAATTTATACCGCTTATATGAACTACTAAAAGAACAAGTTCTTTGGTGGGCGGAATGTCCAATTCAATAACAATTTGCCAGTTAAAAGTTAAATAATTTGTATTTCATTAGTATTATAAGTTGTAACTAAGCATACGTATAATAGATGGCGCTAGTGTACTCCTGAATCGCGATATGGTTTCGTTCAAGTCAAAATCATATTAAGTCATACTAATTTTTTGTTTTCAATAAAGTTTGAGTTTAACAACAGTGTGTAGTTTTCTTAATAGTACAAGTAAGGACAATCCCTATCCTTTAAACCCGGGTAAATGTCCCTCTGATCCTTCTTCCTACAGACCCATTGCCCTTGCATCTACGTTATCAAAAACTGCTGAGCGACTTTTAAAAAAACCGTTTGGAATGGATAGTGGAAAAACAGAAATATCTTAGCTCCCTCTCAGTTTGGATTTAGAAAGGGGCTAAGTACTGCAGATAGTCTCAGCATTTTAACTACAGATATTCGACGAGCTTTTACCAAAGGAGAGTATTTAGTGGGTGTTTTCCTAGATGTTGCATCGGCATATGATAATGTCCTACTTCCGGTACTCAGGCAAGAAATTGCTTAAGCTGAGTATTCCGCCGAGGTTGTCTCATTTCATATGTAATTTGCTAACTGATCGAACACTATCTGTTAAACATCCGCTTCTTACTGTGCCCCCCAGACATGTCTGGAAAGGCCTTCCCTCAGGGTTCAGCTCTTAGTCCTCTGTTGTACAACATCTACACACATGACCTCGAATTATCTGTTAGTAGTTTTTGTAATATCCTTCAGTATGCTGATAACATCGTCCTCTATTACAGCTCAAATTCGGTAGAGGACATAACTTACCACCTAAAACACTGCTTTACACTATCTCAACCAGTGGTTTTGACTGATCAGGGTCTCTCGTTATCCTTTCTAAGTGCCAGGTAGTAGTATTTCCCAAAAAAGAGAGCTACACCAAATTTTCAAATTGCTTTTGATGGTTTTCCCCATCCAGGTCACGGAGAATGTAAGGTTTTTAGGCATGATACTCGATAAGCGACTGAATGGAATTGCACACGCTGAATTCTTAGCAAAAAATGTGAAAAAGGCATAAATGCTTTAAGAGCAGTGTCTGGTGTGTGGTGGGGGGCCACCCTTATACTAAAAAACTTCTGTACGGTGCCCTTATCCGTAGTCATATTGATTATGCTTTATATGTTCTGGCCCCCTTTAATAAAGTAGACACAAAAAAGCTTAATCGGATACAATACAAATGCCTACGTATTATCTTAGGGGCAATAAAGTCTACTCCCATCAATGCTCTCCAAGTGGAGTGTGTTGACCCACCCCTACCTATCCGAAGACAATACCTTCTGATAGATTTGTTGGTAAAATGTTACAGCTTTCTTCCCATCCTTTGTGGCTAATTAAACTGAGTTAGCTGACCTCATCCCCAGTGGAAAACCATTACCATTCTTGTTGCATAGTTTCCTGAAATTCACCAGACTACCTCATCCTTTGCTACGCCTTACATCAATCCATTGTTTTGTACACCGTACAAAGCATTGGTCCATCATCCATCCATCATAACAGATCTTGGCTTGACCAAGGGAGATCCAGGTACCAACACAAAATTCCAACATCTTTACAGATGCATCAAAACTTTTTAAGGAGACTGTGTTGGTGCAGCTTGCTGGATACCAAATTCAAAAATTTTTTACAATTTAAATGCCCTCCCGAATCTTCAGTGTTTACAGGCGAGGCTGTTGCCTTGTTAGAGGCAGTCCTGTTTACGCTCTCCCACAAAGTAAAACAGACGGGTTTTTTTTACTGACTCTCTAAGCTGCTTATTGGCTATAAAGGGGAACCTGTTTCATAGTAAATTAAAATCTTTAATTGTTTTAAGGATTCGTGAAGAATTAACTCGTGTCATCTAAAAGGGGTTTTGGGGGTCACTCTTGTGTGGATTCCAGGTCACTCTGGAATTAGTGGGAATGAATCTGCAGACCTTTTGCAAAATTAGCAGCCCAATGTGGCACTCTAGACCACTTTTCTAATTCGGCCCAGGATTTGCTGTCTCTTGCTGTTACTCACATGGATAAATCCTGGTCTAAATACTGGGATCTATCAAAATCCCCGAAAGGTAAATATTATGCATTTCTCCAACCTGATATACCCAAAAGCGTCCTTGGTTTTTTTTTCAAAAATTTACTAAACGGAGAGTTATATCCACCCAATTTGCCGCCTACGCCTCGGACATGCATGTACTCCTGTTCACCTGGCTAAGATCAGGGGCAGGGACCACTCCTTGTGTGAATGTGGCTTAGACGACGGTTCTCCTTCTCATATCCTTTTTCTTGTCCTAAATTAATCCCTCCTTTATTTGATGTTCTTCCGCTCAAAGTCCCTCGTCCTCTTAGTGTTCAGTGTTTGTTAAAGTTTGTGTTTAGTCCTTTATGTAAATTTTTTTGTAAATATATTAAAAATTTAAAAATTTTTAGACTGTAAGCTAACACCCTTTTAAAAAATTATCTATTACTAACCTAATGTGTTGTCTGTATATACTGTAGTTATTTGTTGATTTTGTTATAGGTGAAGGATTTAAAATGGATCTCTTTTACGGCCGATCTCAATAACATACTAATAGTCAAAAGTAGATAGTCTACCAGAGATTTTTTACCATACATTCTAACTAAACTGTGTACCGCCGTTTCAACGTAACATTGGCGAAGTGAATTGTGCTCAACTGGCACGCTCGAAACGCCATAATTAAGAGAAGAAAAAGAAGAAGAAACGTCACCTTTGCGTTTCAATAAACAAAGATAGATCAGAATTTATATCTTCCAGTTTAAACTATCTTTGGGAAGGCCGGGTGCTTAACAGAGATATATAGCTCCATACAAACTAAACGTAGAGCGTTTCAATAACGCTCTGTCATTTAACTTTAGTTTGTTTTAAATACTATCTGTGAACAATTTTGATATCGCCCGAATTCGGGCGATTTATCGTTAGTTACAGATTTAAATTGCGAATTTAATAAAAATAATAGCTTTGTTTAGTGATGAAAGTGATAACGAAATGTATGTGGTCGGTGTATTTGATTCTAATGCAAATATAGAATCTGCAGAAAGTAAAAAAAATAATCGCAGAACTGAATTTACATTTAAATTCAGACATAATAAAACTAGTGTTGATGAACTATTTATTAAATTAAATAAATACTTCTACCATCACTGAGAATCCTCTCGGTAAGTACAAAATTCTATTACTTTAACTATATTTATGTTATGTTGCTATAGTAGTTAGCAGAACGCCATTGGCCGACGTATCATGTGTAATAGCTGGGCTATACTCAGAATATGTTTAAAGTTACAGAAAATACCCAGCCTGCCTTTCTTGTCCTTGCAGGGTTTCCTAAAGTATTTGGTGCAATAGATTGTACACATACAGTCACCTGGTAGATAAAACCTTTTATTTTCTTGATTTCTTACTATTTCACTAAGGTGTAATAACAACTGTATCATTATGTTTTAGATTCAAATATAGGAGAAGACTAAAGGAACAGAAAAGTTATATATATATATAAAGGCAGATTTATTTATTTAATGTAAATAAAGCAAATAAATAAAAAATAAAGAAAAAATTAAGAATGTGGTTACTTTGGCCAGAATATGATCATGACGCTACAATATTCAACAACTCAATTTTTAAAAGTATATTTTGAAGATAATTATTAATTACATATATTAAATAATGATTCAATGTTAAACTCTTAACTTATATGATTTGTAGCACCTAATGCAATGTGAAGATGGCTTCTTCAAAAATATTTCATACTTATTAATACCTCTGCTTAATCCAACAACTATCACAGAGAATCATTATAATGAAGCACAGATTAAGAATAGAAATATTATAAAAAGATTTATATTACAACTATTACTTCAACAATTGTTTGCACATAGATACATCATTTATTTTTTCAGGTGTTTTGGTGTATGGAAAAGGTGTTTTCTAGTATTATCACTAAAAAATCACCTTTCATTAGAGAAAACACAAGCTGTTATTAATAATACTTCAGTGTTACACAATATTTGCCAGTAAAATAATATTAATGATGTGGAACCTGATGTAGACATAATATTTGAGGAGTCTGAAAATGATCCAGTTGATCGGAGTAACTCACCAACATCATATTGTTAGACAATGTTTGATAGACAATTATTTTAATGAACTGTAGTTATAATATCATATGTTTAGGTGGCAAATATAGTATACTAAATAATCAAGTATTTCTTTTTCAGATGAATAAGTATGTATTCTAAATTAATATGCAAAATTGAAATAGTGAAAATAAAATATCAAATGAATATTATAATTTAAATAAATCTACATAAAGAAAATTTAACCTTATGGATATAATAAAAAAACAAGGATCATATATATACTTCTTTATTCATATACAAATTATAAAAATAATTATCAATAAATTTATACCCCAGTCAATATGCTGTTTTAATTTTTTATTTCTAATTCTAATTTTAAGCATTCCAAATCTATTTTTTTTATTTTGTAACTATTTATTTATTTTTCTGCAATACTTTTTCAGTCTTTGCCTGGATCTAAGCTGCTACTCCTAAATCCTTATCCCTCACGTTGGACTTCCTCTGAAAGCTTCCTGCGTTTGTTAACTGTAAAAATATATATTATATTAACTATGTATATACTTTAATAGCATTTTATTAATATTCCTTTACCATTCACACTAAAATAAAACATAGAAATATAAATTTGTAAATAAGACTCATGAATCTTGATTCATTTGCCTTTTAAATTCCATTATGAATGTTAATATATATAATAATTTAGTATATTATTAATATTATTGTGTAAATAGAACATCATTTTTGTAGATATTTTTATAGTTTTAAAAATAGTTATGTGACTTACAAGTTTTATTGAGAGTATTACAAAAAAAATCTGAATAAAATGTCTAGATCATAACAGGTAGAATTACAGACCTTATGGTTATGTTCCTTTTTAATGCACTTTGTTTACTTGCTGCTTTTTTAAGTTTCAAACACAGTTGTTCCGGACGCCGTATGTCTCTGGTTATAACAATAAGCTCCTGCGCAATCGATTTCCAAGCCTCCTCTTATAATTTATTATTGGTAGCAGTAGAGTGATGCTCTCTTTGGTCAGCGTTTTCGCTTTAATCTAAAAATAAAGTGAAATGACAAGAATAAATAACTATTTGTTCCAATGTTCATCAATCGCATTCAATGAAATTGACAACAAAAATTAAAAGCAATATATAACAAAAAATACTTACTAAATCAGCCATCTTCGAAGTAACTAAAATTTTAATCGTTTGCCTTTTAAAACATCTCAATTCAGAATGAACATATCGGTCTTAAATATTTTACAAATGGCTCAATGGCGAAAAACACAAGCCTAATCCAAACTCACATTATTTGAACTATTTCACATGAAACACTTGACATTAATCATTATTTATAACCTTTTACGAGAAACACTTGAAATAGTAATAAATTTTAACTTTTTTTTTTGTTAGTTATATTTTTTTCAACATTGAATACTGTCATCTGCTGTCAAATAAATGCCAAATATCAATGCGTTTCGTTAACGCTAGATTTCGTATTTTAACATGATATAATTTACTAAATCTACATATTTGTACTAAATAACATAAATATATATTTCAAAGAAGAACAATACAGGTTTTACCTACATTTAAATATAAAAAAATATTCAAAATAATAATAACTTTAATCATACAGTCGTATTGTTACATGCATGCAACGAAACGCTTCGGAGGGATACGTTAACTGAAGATATCGAATACTATTTATCTTTAACTAAAGTTATCGTTGCTATACTTTTGTTATTGAAACGGCAGTAACAGTTTAGTTAAAGTATTAACAAATCTCTGGTAGCTATCTCAGTTTGACTGTTAGTATGTTATTGAGATCGGCCGTAAATTCGCAAGTTAAATCTGTAACTAACGATAAATCGCCCGAATTCGAGCGATATAAAATTTGTTGACAGATAGTATTTAAAACAAACTAAAGTTAAATGACAGAGCGTTATTGAAAAGCTCTACGTGTAGTTTGTATGGAACTATATATCTCTGGTAAGCAGCCGGCGCTCTCAAAGATAGTTTAAACTCGAAGATATAAATTCTGATCTATCTTTGTTTATTGAAACGCAAAGGTGACGTTTCGCCTACTGGCGGTAACCAATTTGACAGATTGTAAAATGTTAGTAGGTTATTGAGATCGGCCGTAAGCTGCTTAATGACTATAAAGGGTAACCCGTTTCAAAGTAAATTAAGATCTTCAATTGTTTTAAGGATTCGTGAAGAATTATACTCATGTCATCTCAAGGGTTTGGATATTACTCTGGTTTGGATCCCAGGCCATTCTGGAATCAGTGGGAACGAATCTGCAGACTCTTGTGCTAAATTAGCTGTCCAGTGTGGTACCTTGGAACATTTTGTTAATTCGGCTCATGATCTGTTGTCTCTTGCAAGAACTCATTTGGATAAGTCCTGGTCTAAATACTGGGATTCTTCAAAATCTCAGAAAGGAAAATATTACGCATTTCTCCAACCTGATATCCCAAAGTTGGTTTTACTCTCAAAAATTTGCAGAACGGAAAGTTATTTCAACAATTTGTCGTTTTCGCCTTGGACATGCATGTACACCTATTCATCTGGCCAAGATCAGGGTCAGGGACCATTCACTTTGTGAATGTGGCCTAGAGGACGGTTCTCCTGCCCATATCCTTTTTTCTTGCCCCAAATTAGCTCGCCCCATTTATGATGTCCTCCCTCTTAAAGTCCCTCGCCCCCTTAATGTTCAATGTTTGTTAATGTTTGTGTTTAGTCCTTTGTATAAATTTTTGTGTAAATATATTAAATATAACAATATTAGAGTATAAGCTAACACCCATGTAAATATATTGTTTATTACTAACCCCATTTGTTGTCTGTATATATTGTAGATATCTGTGATTTTGTTATAGGTGAAGGATTTAAACTGGATCTCTTTTAAACATGCATACTCCAACTGTGTAATGATATCTCTTTTTTTACCGTACATTCTCCTTTGTGTGTTCTCCATTCAACGTGACATTGGCGAAGTGAATTGTGCTCAACTGGCACGCTCGAAACGCCATTAATAAAGAGAAGAAGAAGACAAAAAAAAATGTAATTTGTTAAAAAATGTTAGTATAAAAAAGTAT
>JAZFAU010000898.1:32500-35747 GCA_037178615.1 Dione vanillae
CCAAGACATGTTGTTATCAATAGTTAGACCTATATATATATATATATATATATATATATATATATATATATATATATATATATATATATATATATATATATAATATATATATATATATATATATATATATATATATATGTATGTATGTATGTATGTATGTATGTATGTATGTATGCATGTATGCATGTATGCATGTATGCATGTATGCATGTATGCATGTATGCATGTATGCATGTATGCATGTATGCATGTATGCATGTATGCATGTATGCATGTATGCATGTATGCATGTATGCATGTATGCATGTATGCATGTATGCATGTATGCATGTATGCATGTATGCATGTATGCATGTATGCATGTATGCATGTATGCATGTATGCATGTATGCATGTATGCATGTATGCATGTATGCATGTATGCATGTATGCATGTATGCATGTATGCATGTATGCATGTATGCATGTATGCATGTATGCATGTATGCATGTATGCATGTATGCATGTATGCATGTATGCATGTATGCATGTATGCATGTATGCACGTATGCACGTATGCACGTATGCACGTATGCACGTATGCACGTATGCACGTATGCACGTATGCACGTATGCACGTATGCACGTATGCACGTATGCACGTATGCACGTATGCACGTATGCACGTATGCACGTATGCACGTATGCACGTATGCACGTATGCACGTATGCACGTATGCACGTATGCACGTATGCACGTATGCACGTATGCACGTATGCACGTATGCACGTATGCACGTATGCACGTATGCACGTATGCACGTATGCACGTATGCACGTATGCACGTATGCACGTATGCACGTATGCACGTATGCACGTATGCACGTATGCACGTATGCACGTATGCACGTATGCACGTATGCACGTATGCACGTATGCACGTATGCACGTATGCACGTATGCACGTATGCACGTATGCACGTATGCACGTATGCACGTATGCACGTATGCACGTATGCACGTATGCACGTATGCACGTATGCACGTATGCATGTATGCATGTATGCATGTATGCATGTATGCATGTATGCATGTATGCATGTATGCATGTATGCATGTATGCATGTATGCATGTATGCATGTATGCATGTATGCATGTATGCATGTATGCATGTATGCATGTATGCATGTATGCATGTATGCATGTATGCATGTATGCATGTATGCATGTATGCATGTATGCATGTATGCATGTATGCATGTATGCATGTATGCATGTATGCATGTATGCATGTATGCATGTATGCATGTATGCATGTATGCATGTATGCATGTATGCATGTATGCATGTATGCATGTATGCATGTATGCATGTATGCATGTATGCATGTATGCATGTATGCATGTATGCATGTATGCATGTATGCATGTATGCATGTATGCATGTATGCATGTATGCATGTATGCATGTATGCATGTATGCATGTATGCATGTATGCATGTATGCATGTATGCATGTATATATATATATATATATATATATATATATATATATATATATATATATATATATATATATATATATATATATATATATATATATATATATATATATATATATATATATATATATATATATATATATATATATATATATATATATATATATATATATATATATATATATATATATATATATATATATATATATATATATATATATATATATATATATATATATATATATATATATATATATATATATATATATATATATATATATATTGTTTGTTCATATATGGCAACCCCGACTAGTTTAGAGTCTTGTGCGAACACCCCGCGCGAGCGGTCAGTAGTAGTTAATAGTAGTTGTCGAGTTGGAGTAAAAGGGGCACGTGAAACGGCCGACGCGAGCGCACGTCCTTCCTGAGTCGATATATTAATTAGCGGTGTGATTTTCCCTCAACCTTATTTGATTTCCCTTTTGTGTATTCCCTCTTGATATTGAACCTGACAAAGACAAACCTACAAAAGATAATAGTGCAAGTAACCCCTAGTGAAGAAGACTCAAGTGAAACATTCCATGGCGGCCGTGAACAATCAGTGTTTGTGTTGTGAATTATGAAGATAAGGTACTGTACAATTTCTATTATCCTAAGACCGATACGGTAAATAATTAATAAATAACCTCCCCCTCAGCACGCTTCCACAAATGCGGCACACCCTACCCTCCACTATTCAATATACATTTTCTGGTAGCAGGGCGTGGTTTCACTATATACTATATACATTTTTTGGTAGCAGAACGCAGTTCATTATATTCATTATATATACTATAAACATTTTCTGGTAGCAGAGCGTGGTTTTCATCCCTCTGGGCCCCCTTAATTATAGCGTGGTTTCATCCCTCTGAGTCCCATTGATTATAGCGTGGTTTAATCCCTCTGAGTCCCCCTGATTATAGCGTAGTTTCATGCCCCTGAGTCCCTTTGATTACAGTGTTATTCTCCCGTTTTGGTATTTTGGCTCTTAATTTGGTACCTAACGCATAATTACAATATAATTTGATTTCCTAACCTTTTAAAACGTGTTCGCATCGAGTTGTTTAAAAAATAATGTTATATGAAATTTTTATACATATAATATTGAATATATAATTGTGTAGGGTGAATGTATAATGTGTAAAATATATAAATAAATATTGAATATAATTTTATATATTAAATATAAAATATAATAAGTACACATAATATGGTTACATATATTTTATAATATTACGCCTATACGTTATTACCTATCCCGTTTTAAATTATAATTGAAGTTAGTTAAAATATTTTAATATAATTTCCTTAAAAAACTAACTTACTTTAAAATATTATCCCTACACTTTTATTGTCACCCTTTTTTTTTATTTTTATTTAAATGAAGCTTAAGCCTTAATTGTAGTCATATTGTATATCATATTATTTTGTTGTATTGCGATATATGTAGATGCGACGCGTCCCTGAACTTGACCGTAACTGGTTTCTTATCTCGCCAGTTGTTGTGGATTCATTGTTTATTACGAGTTTATTATTTTTTTAATATTTTAGTTGAGTTATTTGTTTACTTGATTTCTGATTTCGCCCGTTGGTAGTGGGTTCATTGTTTATTACGAGTTTATTATTTTTTCAATATTTAGTTGAGTTATTTGTTTACTTGATTTCTGATTTCGCCCGTTGGTAGTGGGTTCATTGTTTATTACGAGTTTATTATTTTTTTTAATA
>JAZFAU010000899.1:0-35742 GCA_037178615.1 Dione vanillae
TAGAATTTTTTCAACTTCACTTTTCTATAAATAAAAAGTTTTTAATCAAAACGCGGGGTCTTAAGATCGGGCCCATTAGCATGACAATCGTCGCGGGGCGCTGACAAGCGTCACTTGCACCTGCCTCCAATCACTTGGCGAGAACTTTCCTCTTTGGGAAAACAAAATTTTATCCCCAAAACCGAAAGGGGTCCAGACACGTGTAAGAGTAAGATGCTGTTATGTGATAAATGTGTCGGACGAGTTTCCCCCTGGTCCCTAAAATATATGGGAAGAGACGCAATAGCCCGCTATAGACGCAGAGGGACTGAAGGGACGTCTTAGAGAAAAGTTTTTCTGTGCGTATGATATTTTAAAGGAGGGTCTTATCGAAGTACAAGACCCGGGTTTTTAAATATAAAAGTGTGAAAATACCCCAACTATTTTTTTTCGTTTTAAAACGTATTTTTTTATTTTACACATTTTTGTCATACAACTATTTGTAAATAAAAACAGAACTATAAGTAAAATTTTACTATGTAATCGCCTGCAACTCTCGACAAGGATGGGGAAAATTTACTCTGTAACGGCAATAACGAACCTGCCATTTTCTCTATAAAAAGAGTAATATTCAAATTACGAAAGTACGTGTGCCTGCGGGGTGTGTGTGTGTATCTGTATGTGTCAATCCCCAAGCTTTCACTTGCGTGGTGTCGAGGGTTTTAACGCATTGTCATGATAATGCATGACGCGATACAGCACCGCGTCGAGATGCCGCCGTCACCTCCCTTGTGCCGACATATTTTATGTTACGAACGAATAGAGGGAGACAAATTTTTTGCAAAGTTTTAAGCTTTTTACATTATTTTGATTTCTTTCCTTAAAATATCAAAAAAAAATCTAACAATACAATACTAATGAATAGAGATAAGAAACGTTTCGCATTACTACCTGTTGTACAGAGTAAAAAGAAAACATGTACGGATAAGTACAGGTTGGAGCTGACGTGGTATCGTCATGGGTCCGTGGGAGCTGTGACACGTCGGTTAGCGATCTTTAGGGAGAGATGTCACGCTTTGGTGACCGAAGCGGTGACATCTCTATGTGTGACGCTCCGGGGTGAGGGTTTGGGCCCGATTTTTAAATTTTTTGGGGTATACATACAGTACATCTACAACACGCACTTCATTTTTTCCCAAAAAAATCTATCGTAATTTACAAGCCTACTGTCAATAGCTCGTAAACTATAATGTTTCCCACATTTGTGTATAAATTTAAAAAGGCATTAAAAAATATGTATGAAACGCATACATTTGCATGTACACTGTATATTTTTGTCGGTGATAACACGCAGCAACTTGTCAAAGCGTGGTTTACGGCGGCCGCGCCGTGGCGCTGACCGCTGCCCAGCTGACCCCGCGGCTGGTTTTCCCGTTTCTTTTTAAAACCATTCAAATTTATTCCACAGTGAGCCACGTTACACGTCTCTCACGACATCACCGCTATAATTTATTATTTAGATCGCCGTAATTGAATGAAAATCGCTTAAATTTTGCGATTAACTTCACATAGCGCCGGGGTGTATAGGATTTTTGTTCATACATACATTATAAATCTTGTTCGAGAGTGTTTGTGTTTGGACCCCCCAGCCGTAACGTAGTGTAATATTTTCTAATAACATTTTTTTAAATTTCGTGTTTTCGTGTGTTATTTTATTGAATAGAAATTTTGGGGTTTTGCAGGGTTACATGTACGTACATAACTAATTGGGTAAAAATTTTAAATAAATTAAATGATAACGTTGGTAAACAATAGACTTCGATATATTCAAGAGCGTTTTACAGTGGTAGGGCGGCGAGGGCGGGAGGGGGGGGGGCGAGGGCGGTACGCATGCTGAGCTATGCGGGCCATTATCGTACACTTTGGAAATTTCAGTTTTCTTCGAGGGGTTTTATTACGTCGTTAAAAATCTTTAGTCAGCGATTCCTGTAATAATCTTTTTCTAAAATAACGTGTAGTCACCGGTTTAAATAAAATTTTATATAGAGTCGTATAGTATTTACAAACAGACAAAACATACAATGCAATTTTAAAAGTTTGCTTCATAACGAAACTGTCCCAAAACAGATCAATCATTCCTTTCTATTCGTTTCTAAAGGAATACTCGATTAAAAATATCACCCTCACACCGAATGGGCTCCACAGTGAAAGTGACAGCAGGTGTCAGTCGATGTCGTACACGCGGCCCGCATCCTCACTGCTCTTCGGAAACTGAGTGTCACTCGTTCATCTAGATACGTGACACTGGCAGCATCCGTCATTAGAATGGCTATGTATGTATATCGCATGAAGCTATTCCTCGATCGGGGCATTGTCGCGCAAATGCATTTTTTGAACTAGACAGTAAATGTACTTCAAAAGTACTTCACTTCACTTGACTCACACTTCATACCAAAAGACATTATTATTTGTAATAATCTTAGAATAAATTGAAAGTGTCTCTCGTGTGTTTTTCTTTAAAGAATACACATTATACGTAGATACTATAGAGACATTCCCCGAGCTGCCGTCCCGCGGCTATGATATATTACACGCACGTCACGTCTTGCCGTCTTGGGTAGCCGCAGGCATCGAATCTGGGAACTACCGCGTGACGCGGAGTAATTGGAGCAGACGTTTAGTTTGAGAAGGTCTAGTTGGAATTATTGCTATGTAGGTGTGTGTTACGTTGGCCTTATCGGAATTGAATTAGTAACATACATCATTTGTACAATTACACATATAAATAGCCACAACTCCTTACTAACGCGAAAAAACTAAGATTGTATTAGAATTCCTAAGTAGAGTGGTTTTCATAGAACCAAAAATAAAGGTAAATAATGTGATGATAATGGACTGTATATAGCAAGTAGGTAGTATGAGCACACGCAAGGACAACTTGTTGTGCGAATACCCTGCGTAAATGTTTAAAAAAGAATTAACTTGTATATATATTAATGTGTAAAATATAATTAGAGGATCCAACACGGATAGCCGCCTCCGCGGTTTCGGTCGAAATGATATTACGTAATATAGGAAATAGATCTGTCTTTGAAATCAATTCTTTTGAAATCTACATATAACTCTATTACTTTAAACAAACAGTTGTAAAATAAAATTCATTCAGATTTCTAATGACAATAAGTGACAGTTCCTGCTCGACTTGCCTCGGCGTGTCGGTGCGGCTGAAGCTTCGTAATCTAATTGTTTACGATTAGATACCATCTACGGGAATATGCTTCCACCTCACTTCACTTAATCTGACCATTAAAAAATATCCGTGTTAAGATACACGGACAATAGAGTTCATTTAGTTATTTAAACATTTAGTTCGAATTGTTTTGTTCCTAATTAAAGCGGTCGTACCTTTAAATGAGATCTAGTCAGTATCACGAACTGACTGGACCGTTGAATAATTCATGAGGTAGTGCTAAGTAAAATATCACAGACAGTACGTTTCCTGGACGTAAAGGGCGCGGGGCGACTGTCGGTTTGAACAACGTCGCGAATAGCAGCTGTGTATGACAGAGCTAGTCGCACTCGTAATTTGCAAGTAAGCTGCCGGGCGTCGTGTCGCGCCCGCGCCCGCCCGGAGGTGACCATTAGCTTTAAGTGTTAAGCTCACCTACTAGAGCTACGAGCTTTTAATAAATTATTTAAATATTATAAATATTTAATATTTAAATAATTTATTAAAAGCTCGTAGCTCGCGTATAAATAAATATTTCTATTCAGACTTTTATTGCACTCATACAATTTAATGTAGCAACATATCACATACCTGTACGTTCCGTTTATACGATTACGACCTATCGCTTGTTAAGACGAAATGATCTCAAAAGATGAAACATAATTGATAAAAATTAAATTTTACTACAATCACAATTTGTAGATCATATCGACCTCTAATTTGATCTCACGTGATTGTATCTTATCGTAATTCGAGCTACAAGTATGCAGAGTACAGGTTAGAGATTAGATGATGATACACACGTGACGTCCATGTAGGTACAGCTTCATTTCTCTTAAGTTGATTATTCAGTTGCCGCAACGTCGACTGCCGACAGCCGGCGTGAGATGCCGCGACACTGGTAATGAGGCGCGCCTCGCCGCACGCCGGGCCTCCAGGAGGATAGAGACTCGCAATTGTTCCTTTGAAAAATGTGAATGTTAACCTACTGAGTATGATAATATTATAGATACAGAAATATTTTAGTTTTATCTACCGTCGTGGCGCAGAGGCGTAGCGTCTACTTGTAAACTTGACGGTTTGTGCGTTTGTATACCCACTCGGGGAAGATGAATTTTTCTATTGACATTTTCTTCGCTCTGGCAACTAGGCACGGGGTTCAGTTTCGCCACTAAACACATAATGCCAAAAAGGCGGAACGGAGTATGTTAACAGTAAGTTCCTATGGTTCCTGTGGTTCCCTCTGCCTACTCTGCCACGTGCATGAAGCTAATAAAAAATGTGAATGTTAGCCTATTGAGTATTGTAATAAATACAGAAAGTTTTTAGATTTATCAATTAACTAAATGTAAAATTACAACACTATGGCGAGTTGTTTCCGCACTTCAGCTGCGCTGAGTGACTTGCATTAGTGGTCAGTCCTTTCCTCTCGTGAAATTATTGGAACTCTCGAGAAGGCTATTGTGTTCTCCCGCCGAGGGCTGACCATTCGTTTCTATCACACTGCCCTCACATTTCCTGTCAACTTAATACACATGTCATATGCACTAGTCTTTTTTATATGTAAATTGACATCTACAGTATATACTCAATATAATATATACTTAAAAATAGATATGGATGTATAAATGAAATGTGTAAGTGGATATTAAAACGAGCGTTAATAATAATCATGCGTGTCTTGATATTAAATATACATTATATTTATCTGTCATATTATAAAGCGGAATAGTTTGACAATCTCTGGGATTACGTAATAATTGGAATTGAAAAATTAGTGTTAAATATCCCAAATACAGAATAAGGCTAACTCTACACGAGTTTTGATGAAACCGTAACTGTATTTAGTGACATCGGACATCGGATCCACATCACTCTTAGTTTACTTGAACACGCAAGCATCAGATATAGCAAAGAATTGTTCTCAATTTACCTTTCAGAAATATTGCAAACGATACCCAAATATTTTTTGTTTTGGGAGAACAGTTCGTCAGTGGCATTTGCAAATTAGGCCCGACTGCCACGTGACCTCACTGTCCTCTATCCGGTATCCAGGATCCGCTGCGTAGCATAGACGCCTCTCCAATCAACGCGACCGCACGATTAATTCTCACTCGTTGCAACTTGTAGCTGATTGGTCAAAGTAACGCATTCTAGTCATTTAGGTAACTAATAATCTTAACGTTAGACCGATCGTACAACGCTCCAATGTACGTTTGTTCATTCACATATAGATATGAATATGAAGTATAGAGATGTTTTTATTTTATTTATGTCCCAAAAACTCAATATAAACTGTGTTCCTAGTAAGTAAGTAGTGGTAATATATACACAGGGAATTCAAGCGCTGTTCAAGCTTAGATTATCAGAGATAAACAGACAAAATATGCTAAATGTATCTGATGATCTAAGCAGGCATTATGGATGAGACGAAAAAATCTGCAAAATCCAATTTAAGACGAGTACGGTGTAGTGACACAGTGCCCCGTACCAGGACGCGGTGCACGCGTGACGCATGACGCGCTCCTCACGCACGTGTCACTCAAACCTAATTTATCACGTCATCATCTCCATAAATCATGTCCCTCGGAGCGATCTCTTATTAGATTATGTTCACAACTACTTAAAATACCGCGTACAGTTACATCCATTACCTACTAACGTTTTACGTTAAATTTATTACTTGCTAGAGACACATTTAATAATAGAACATGTAAAATTTTCAACGTCAAAATGATAAAAGTTAAATAATATTCAAATGTTTGTAACAATAAGTAAATTTATGTATACTTAGTATGTATCAGGTGACAGGGACCGCCTGTGATACCGATATCTGTGATTGGAGAAAGCTAGTAAAATGTAATATTAACAAGACAAGTAATCGTTTCTTAAGTGGACAATAATCGAGAGACGCGTCTTATCCGGGTAATGTTTTACTCTCTTTACAATAAAAATATTTATTGGTGTTTAGATAACGCAATCAACGCCTCTTGCGGGGAAAGTGTAGTATAGTCGTAAATAACGCGTACAAACTATGATATTACATCCTGGATAGATTATATTTTATTGAGATTGTTTTGGAGGTATTTTATGTGAGTTATAATTAAACAGCCACAAAGTTAAGGAGTACTTATGTCTACAGTATATTATATATATATATATATATATATATATATATATATATATATATATATATATATATATATATATATATATATATATATATATATATATATATATATATATATATATATATATATATATATATATATATATATATATATATATATATATATATATATATATATATATATATATATATATATATATATATATATATATATATATATATATATATATATATATATATATATATAATATATATATATATATATATATATAAATCTATATATATAAAAATGAATTGCTGTTCGTTAGTCTCGCTAAAACTCGAGAACGGCTGAACGGATTTATCTTATCTTGGTCTTGAATTATTCGTGGAGGTCTAGGGAAGGTTTAAAAGGTGAGAAAAATTCGAATAATTGCCGGATTTTTTTTTCTATTTCCCATACAAATATTTTCTAAATAAAATGAAGAGTCAATTTGTAATTTATTACCGCTACATAAAGTTCAAATTCGCGTGCGCGTTGGAGGATCGCGTTCTGAAATTCAACAGAAGTGAAAGTGAATCACGAACGCGACAAAATTGCATAGTCTCAAAATACATAGTGGTCGGCTAACTTCAGCTAACTTCAGTTGTTAATCTGTCCGATTTTTTTTTTAATAAGACTATATTGAGATCGAAGATAAATCTTAAGTTTTGTCACAAATTAAATTATAAATCTTAAGTTAAATTTCTGAACGCAATCATAATATTTGACATTGATTTGACAACCAACTAATATGTCAATCCATCCTGTCGCATTTCAGAGCATGGAAAAGTATTACGATATTATATCTATCTTTGTGGATACGTGCGCGAGAACTTTCTTTACTTTGGTGATCCTATGTGATAGTGACATTCCAAGTAATGTGCTTTTTTTGTGATAGTGACACTTTACTGCTAAATAAGCGGGAATTTTCTCACTTTGATTAATTACAATTTACGATGCCGAGGAGAAGACGACCTGACTTAGGTCGTCGTAGTCAATCAAATGTGCGAAGAGCTACCTCACGTGCTAACCGCACTGATGACCGGAGACAGACAGATCAAGAAAATAGTCGTATTGCTATGTCAGAATTGCGTTCTTTAGTGAGTGACAATGTAGGAGATAGGCTTAGAATGCAACGAGTTCGTGCACATCAAACACAACAACAGCAACCTAGACATAATGAAATTGAGCGAATCCGCAGACGCAGTGCTCCTGTGATTCTTGAACGAGCTGCATTCCACTATGATCCGGCAATTGATTAATGTGCCGACAAATCGGTAACAATTGGGGAAATGAAAACAATTTGTAAATATTGTAAGGCGTTAAAATATACTGGTGAATCTACTGGATTATGTTGTGCTGAAGGCAAAGTAAAATTGCTACAATTGGTCCCACCACCAGATCCTTTACGCTCTTTAGTTTCTGGGATTGGAAATGATTCTAAACACCAGTTGAAGCACATCCAAATGTATTTGCTTCAGATGCTCTGGGTCGCATCTACACAGTACATCCAAATAACGATGAATGTTATTATTTGTGGTTGTTGTTGGTGAATGTTCGTGGTCCGACATCGTTTAAACAACTGAGAACAGTTAATGGACAGCTGTGTGCGACTTACCGTGAGGCATGTCAACTATTACATTTACTTGAGAACGATTCACACTGGGATGATACGCTCAAGGATTCCGTTATATTTCATCGCCGCATCAAATTCATACATTGTTTGCGATTATCATATCGACATGTTTCCCCTCGAATCCAAAAGATTTATCTCCCGGAGGAACCGGAAAAACATTTTTAATTTCATTGCTTTTGGCGAGGATCAGATCGCGAAATGATGTTGCTCTAGCATTGGCTTCATCTGGAATAGTTGCAACTCTGCTAGAAGGCGGGCGAACTGCACATTCTGCCTTGACATTACCACTAAACATGCAATATCTCCGAAACACCAATTTGCAACATCGCTAAAAATAGCGCAATGGCCAAGATCCTACAGGTATGCAAATTGATTGTTTGGGATGAATGCACAATGGCCCATAAGAGGTCACTGGAGGCACTGGACAGAACGTTGAAAGATCTTCGTGACAACCAAAATATTTTCGGTGGGGCCATGATTCTGTTGTCAGGTGATTTTCGTCACACTCTTCCAGTTATTCCCCGATCAACTGTTGCTGACCAACTAAATGCATGCCTAAAATCATCAAATTTGTGGCAGTACGTAAAGACACTCCACTTAACAACTAACATGCGAGTATTTTTGCAACAAGATGAAACTGCAAATGTGTTTGCGAAGCAGTTGTTAGACATTGGAAATAATAAAGTTGCAGTGGACACCTCGACTGGATTCATCACATTACCTACAGATTTCTGTCACATCACAGACTCAAAAGTGGAGCTTATTCAGCGAGTTTTCCCAGATATAGCGCTAAAAGTTCAATAACCATAATTGGCTGGGTGAACGAGCAATATTAGCAGCGAAAAATAAAGATGTCGAGGATCTTAATGTGACCATTTAGAATTTTCTTCCAGGACAGTTGGTTTCCTTTAAATCTGTCGACAACGTAATGAACCAAGATGACGTAATCAAATATCCCACTGAGTTTTTAAATTCACTGGAATTGCCTGGATTACCACTTCACAATTTGCAGTTAAAAGTAGGATCAGTTGTTATCATGCTGCGTAATATTAATCAATCTCGACTATGCAATGGAACAAGACTGGCTGTGAAAAGACTGATGAATAACGTCATTGAGGCGACAATCATAAAAGGAAAATACAAAGAAGAAGACGTCTTGATCCCGCGGATACCGATGATACCAACGGACTTCCATTCGATTTTAAACGCTTACAACTTCCAGTACGTCTGGCCTTTGCGATGACCATAAATAAATCGCAAGGACAGTCGTTAGAAGTTTGTGGAATCAACTTGGAATTTCGCTGTTTCGCGCATGGACAATTATACGTCGCGTGTTCGCGCGTCGGAAAACCGTCTTCTTTGTTTATTTATGCACCACAAAGCAAAACAAAAAATATAGTTAATGAGAAAGCTTTAAATTAATTAACAGACTGTATTTTAACAGTGTGTGTCTGTGAATATCAAATTTAAACCTTATAAATAGCCAGTATTTCAGGAAAACTCTTTTTTCTAAGTAAGCAACACGATGTATCGAAAATAATAATAAGACTTTTCCTGCTTTATTCAATAAATTCTTTTTTATTAAATACGGATTCGATTTGTTTGTTTTAAAATCATTTTATACAAAAGATTTGGTTTTTTATTTATCGATGAGGCAGTACGAAGTCTGCCGGGTCAGCTAGTTATACATATCTATTGTCCCCACTAAAGCAGGGAGGGAGGAAAGCAGGGACTAAGCAAAGGAGTGTCTTAACACTAGGTTCATACGGTTCCTGCAGTTCCCTCTGCCTAACCTGCTATATGCGGGATAAAAGCGTGAAGCTAAAAAAAGTCTACTGTCTTTACTTTCTGATGTGTTATGTTTTTTTTTCATTAATTCGCCATTTTATTATTTTTTATAAAATTTAAAGTAATTTTATTATTTATATATTAAATACATAATTAAAAATACATTACTTGTATAGTAAAAAGATAATCGAACAAAATGCAGATGCATGAGAACTGTTCGTGAGTTAAACGAGTTCGAATGCATCGGACTATGGAGGTTGACCATAGGCTATTGTATTACATGGCAGTATAAAAATGTTGCCCACAGTACACAGAAATTATAGATATAGCAATAAAATCGTGATTATTTTCAAATATTCTCTATAATTACAGAAAAAAGTATCGGTTAGGAAATGTCATAAAAAATAAAAATATAAGTGTAATAATAGTACAAATTCGTAGCTATAATCAATTTACTTAAGTTAAGTTTAGTTAATTATAATATTATATCAATAGTAAAATTGTTCAGTATTACTTTTTAGAGAAATTTTAAGCTGTTAAATTTCTATTTTTTTTTCTCTCTCTCGTGATGTGTGATGAACTTACAAATAAATTGTGTGAAAATTCTACAAACAGCAACTGATTATTAATTAAAACCTGAAAACTAAAAAAAATCAATTAATAAATTAGACTAATTGTCACTACTTTTAATATTTTAATTACAATTAATTGTATGACATTCTTTTCTCTCCATTTAACTGCAAGAAATCTAAAATTTTGGATTACAATAAATATACGTAAACGAGATTTATAAATTAGTTTTCCAAAGAAAATTCACTTTAAATATGTGTAATTTGTACGCACACAATTTAGTTAATTTTTACCAATTATCATTTGTTACCCATTATCTTGAGCTTACGTGTTCAGCAGGACTATCATAATTAATACCTTAATCTATTTTACAAAGTGCATAATTTTAATGTAAAATTTATTTTTAAGACCGTCTTTGCTCAGAGGCGCAGCGTCTTCCTGAAAATATAAAGGTTTGTGCATTTAATACCCCCTCAGACAGGATGAATTATTTGATTTACATTTTCTTTGCTCTTGTGTCTAGGCTAGAGCGGCGTTGAGTTCCACCACTTAACTCGCAATGACTCCAAAGAAAGGCAAAAAGCAAAGAGTATTTTCACAGGAGGTCTTTGCGATTTCCCCTAACTACCCTGCTATGTGCGGGATAAATAGTGAATCAAAAAAAATAATGTAATATTTTTCATATTTGTTGGTCTATGGTATACGAAGAGAATTCTTGAAGAGTAACCCTATCAGTACCTACAGTGGCGATTACCATTCCAACGGGATTCACTGACCACCGACTTAGAAATTTCCAAACATGACTCATATACTAATTTTGACTAAACAAATATTTTTAACAATTATTACTTGCATGCGACATTTATTAGACAGTTATTTCTTTTAAATAAATATATAAGTCTAAGAGTGGTTAAGTAACAATATCTATTATACTTTATTACTTTAATTTTATATGTATATTATGATAGATATCAATCTGTTGACAGCACATATTTAAAGAATAGTAAAAGGTCAAATTTTCACGACCTATCTAGCCTTTAAAAATATACTTTTATCTCAATACATGCATCCTATTCTTTTTCAATATTTTTTCTAACATATTTAGATTTCACTTTGCAATTCAGTAATGTCATGCAAATGAGTGAACTACTTGAGATATGTTTGTTAACTATCGTTGTTATAGCAATTTCCATCTGCAAGCTATTGAACCATGATTAATGCAAGCCTCATCAAATTAATTGCGTATTCAAGATCGTATTGTTATAATTGGACAATGACAAACTAATAGTTTCTCGCTTCCTTATAATTGTTATCAACAGATTAGTAAATAATCTCATTAATAAATAGCGTAAGCTGATTTTTGTCCCAGTGATTATAAGACGATAACTGCACATAAAAATTTTATTAAGTGCGAGCCGGAAAATAAATAGCAAACATATATATCAGTATCACAGGAAATGTTTCCAGGAACATCATCAATTTGTGTAGTTGAACAAGGTGGAGAGATAGAATGAGAGATCTTTTAAAAATCTTCGTTGGAAGTGTTTTTGAGAAACCCTTCCAGAGCGATAAAATGTGTCCCCAAACTACTCACGTAAAAATGATTTTGAAAACCTCTAAATCAGTTTTGAAAACCTATCCATAGGTACTAAGGGTTTGATATGAAACAAATTATATTTCAGTTCTAAGTATGGGAAGCCTCAAATTTTGTTATTTTTTCGATTTTTGTGTGAGAATCTTAATGCAATTCACAAAATACATCCATTTATCAGTAGTTTCGGAAAAAAGTGACTGTGACATACGGACGGACATACAAACACACAGATATGATGAATCTATAATGGTTTCGTTTTTTGCCATTTGGTTACGGTACTCTAATAAAAAATAGTAAAGCCGTAGAGTATGTACACAAAAATAAAGAGGTTTCTCTGTTGTAATTTACTAAATTGTTACGATTTAACAAAATATAAACAGTAACAATAAGTTACTGGCTGGCTAAAGAGCGGAGCAAAGGTTGTATATAAAAGTAAATAAATAAAAATCTGAGTACTATGACATAAAAATCTTCGCGAGCGACTGACTTGTGTAAATTTTAAATTTTAAACATGAATACGTTATTAAGGACAGCGTGTTAGATATTTTAAAAACTAACTAATGCATTGGGCTTGGTTTAAATCTTGATACTAGTTTTGGTGCCCACCTTCGACTATTATATAAATGTCAAAAATAAGAATATATTTATACGAGTAATATCAAAATAGAATAAAATCATAGTATAGTGCAGGTTTCCTCCACGTTTGTTACAATAAGTAAACAATATCTTTTTCTGTAATCATAATAATATATATTTATTATAATGTATAAGTCCATATAACATTATCACATAATATTTCATTACATATAATAGAAATTTAGAAATTTCAATTAATATTTAGTAATGAAATAAAAAAATATGATTTATAGTGAAAAATAAGTCTTAGATTTACTTAATATAATATGATCTTTTCCTCTTACCAAAGTTATTCAGAAGTTTTTCGATGTAGAATAATGTGTAAAAACTTAATTTATTATTTTAGCTTCATATGCAAGATTATTTGGGTGGAATTTTAGAATCCAAAATCATAATTCCGCATTTCCAGGATCAAAAATAATTCCAGCAGGAGCGGGAAAAATGGTAAAACCAACGTAACGATTAAAAATATTTGTTAACTTTCAGTAGCGTGTAAATTTCTATTTGTACATATATATCAAAAATAATTTTAAAATTACAAATTTTTTAAAAAAGTTATTTTAATGTATACAAAATATAATATTTTACTTATAATTTGTTATTATAGAAGAACAGTATGGAGCTTAAATTGACATAGTAGAGAACACTTTAGACATGAAAAAGATAATATTTTGTGACATTTGATACTTTGACTGAATGCAAATGAAGCTATCAACTTTATAAGTTCTTGTCTAGACAAAGTGAGATTTTTCTCAAGTAAAACAAACGTGAGGTTAATGTACATGTACGTACGTTTTTAAGTTTGATATCAAGATGTTGTGTGTGGAGTGATGGAACCCGACGCCGTATGATATATACATATGTATATATCTTATCATTATAGTTGATATATATGTTGATTGATATAGTTTGATTAACAAGAATCCTTAATTTGAATTGTCTATACTTACAAATTTTTTAATTAAAAATTTACGTTACAACATTGAAGGATTTGCTGAAAATTAAATTTGTGGTGTCAAAGCTGTTCGAAGTGAAGGCTATACTTTGGCGCGACTGTTTGACCAGGCCTTTGTACAATTACCGGTGGACGTTTTGCAGAAGCAACCTGTGCAATTAAGAGAGACTAGTTGCCATATAAAATGAATTACTTTCTATATATGTAAATTTTTTATCGATTTCATTAAAGTTAATAGTTAAAATTGTAATTTTGTATGTATAAATTATCATAAAATTTTCATTAAATCTAAAATATCAAACAAGTTCATTGTCAAAATTATAAGTACTACGAGTATATTGCCTTATGAGACTCAATATAATCTACACCTACCCTACATATTACAAAACATGTCGAAAAAATTAATTGATTATCAACTCCTTTAAAATATATATTATTTAAATTTTTATATCTTCCTTAGATTTCTAGTAACAAATTATTTTCAATAAAATCAAGAAGATAACAGTTTTCTAATGCTTTATTCTTTTAAGGTTAAAGAATTTTCAGCTTATTACAAGCTGTCTAGAGCGGAAGGAGAGAATGTTTCAAATATTTTATGAAAAGTATTACCACATTTGAACTCTTTTATATGCAAATAATACTATCTCGTATGCTTCAGCCTCTAACTTTCTTACAAAAGCTTTAAGTTAAAATTTATTTTAACCTAAAACATATACTTAAATTTAATAGATTCAAATTAAGAAACCATTTAAAATTTAATTTTTTTGGTAAGGCAATAAATTGTTTATTTTTATTGTATAATAATTTTCTAAGCTTGAAAGACTAACTGTAACTTTAAAGGTCTACCTTACATTAACTGGATTGAAGCCAAATCTGTAGATGGCGTTTTGCCAAAAGTAATATTAGTTAACATTTTAAATCTAATCTATGTAAAGTTTTTAAGCTATATATTTCATAATATGATTTTTAAAGAGAATTCAAGCCTTTATATTTTACTTCTCTTATATTGCTAAATAGATATTTTGCAAAATATTCTGCGACCTATCAGGTCTTCATTTAACCAAGACTATCAGTTCGACTCCACTTCTTCCTCACATATTATATAAGGCGTTTCGAAATTGATTTTGAATATTTTATAAATTACACTAAATCTAAAACTGCTAAGGTATCTAAGTGTATTATAGTGGAAAAATATTTTTAATATGGCAATATGAACAAAGTCTCATTTGATAAAAGAATTGAATCTTTTAATTAATAACTCTAATGAAATACAATTACACTAGTACTAGCATAGTACTCAGAATGTCTTGCTAATTACTACATATATCTTGTTAATGAACATCTAGCCTACGCTTTCTATGAGAAAATGAGCTTCCGTAGCATCTCGTGCTTTGGTTAAGTTGGTTATTAGGAAAGAAATATTTATAAGTTTCTTCTGGAATTTAAAAAACATCAATAAGCCGAGTAAACTAATATCCATGTTAAATATTTTTAACATTAGTAAATTCTAATGTACAATATTTTGTGTATATATTTTAAATATCTGTTATAATATAGGTAAAAGCTATATTTCCACCGGTTCTAATTATTACATATATTTCTTAAATGTTCCCTTCAATGTTTTATTTCACTTATAATGTATGAAGTATACTTAAGAAAAAAAAACATAATTTATATTTTCCTAAGAGTGCTAAAGAACAGTCTGAAATAAATATTTGTTTTTTAGGGTGTAACCATTTATGAATAACATATAATATATAATAATATATAATAATATATAATAATAGACTGTATATGAGATTGATAGGGGTCACGTAGCGTTAAAATAAAAAAAATATATAAAGCAAAACACCTATCACTTATAATAACGGCGCTTAATGTTTTAATATAAGTATAAGTTCTAATATAGGTACTCGTATAAGTTAAAATAAGTATAAGTTACGCCCCGTGCTTGTTTCTTCAAACACTAGCAAATTGTGTATTTAATGTTCGTTTAATGTTCGCATTTAAAGGTTCTTGAGCGAGGCATAAGGGATTTGAAGTTAACACTCACTTTATATTTGGTGGTTTTGGTAGTTATAGGTTTGATGTCCTCCTGAAGAAGTAATATTATAAATAAAATATTATTATTATTAAGTTATTAGTATATTAAATAATATTTCTTTAAATTAATAATAACTTAGTAACAGTGTCCTAAATAAAGTATAAATATATTTTTCATCACTAAATATTTTGATTTAAATAAGCTGGTGTCCGATACAGAAGTTTCAAAAGCCTACCAAAATGTTAATCCATCAAACAGTTGAAACGCCACTAGTATTAAGTAAATCCGTACTAACGAGCTACCTTATGTACCTAGTGCCAAAAATTTAAAGGGACTGAAATTTTAAATTATGACGAATTCGTATTCGAATACTTGGAAAGAATGTTGAGTAGAGGTGGAAGATACGAAATAGACGTGGAAAGACGTATTGCTGCCGACAATAGAATGAACGGTGCCCTAGAAGTGTGGTTGAGACGATAAAACGTCAGTGTCGTTGCACGTTTTACCATACACAATGCAGTTCTGGTTTCGACGCTGTTATATGGCAGTGAAACGTGGGTTTTGCACAAGAGGAATGAAAGGTAGGTAAATTCTGTGGAGATACGATATCGTCATAGGATATGCAGAGTAAGCTTAGCTGACCGAATTCGTAACAAAGAGATACACAGGTTTGTAGGTACCAGAGACGAGTGAGAATGAAAATGAATGTGCTCAGATGGTTTGTGTATGTTGAAAGTCACAGTATGAAACATACTGAGGACCTAATGGAGAGCTTGTATGAAGAGGCTAAGGACATAGGGCGAGCCGAAAGAGGGATGCAGGGAGCGGTAGCACAGGAGAGATAGTTTCCTCTGACTACCCCGTCAGGGATAAAATATGAAACTATGTATGATGATTTTTTTATTATTATCGCTTTCGTTACTAATAATAAGATATTGCGTGTTTGTTGTTGTAACTCTTTAACACGTTTCACCATCATAAAAATGCCAGAGCAGAAAAAGAAATAAAATTTTACTTTAAGTAAGTTACGTAATATAATTTTCAAATATTAGTACACTATTACATAGCCTTTTAATTATGAATAAAACATTATTTACAGTGTAAGACTGTCTATATTCATGTAGATCGTCGCAACGAGAAGTTAATAAAGCCCCAGAAGCTCCCCTGATTCAGAATGCAAGTTGCAATCTTACAGCCTGTAATACAGTTTTGGTACCACTGCAAATTCTGTTTGTGCATTGTTGGTCTAGTTATAACAGATACATTTAAATTTTACATATTATTTTTAATAGAGAACGACTAAATAGGCCAAAAAGTACTTTTACTGGTAATATAAAATATAATTTTATTGAAAGAAATATTTTAGAATATAGAAAACAATTACATTTTTATTTCACCGGAGGTAAAATTTAGTAAAGTTATTATGAAACGAGAATAACGAAAATAAGTTAATGTTACGGTAACTTTATAACAGAGAGAGTCTTCCACAAGGTTCATTTATCAAGCTATTAAAAACTAAGCTCAATAAAAATAAAAAGACTAATATACAATTGTTGACAAATTTAAGTGTTTTGTGCAATGCAGTGACATCTGCAATCATTCCACTACGATGCAGAATGTCACATACAACTGAGACAATTACATGCCGGTCTGATGAATCCTACGTTGTTGTTGTACGAACTTGTTTGTAATTAAGACATTTGCAGCAAGTGTTTTGTTATTATGTGCATTAGATGTAACTATGGAATTAATATAATATTTTCTAGACAAAAATAGCACAAAATATTATATCTTTTCCAAGATCTGTTTTTTTCTTCGCTAATTTTTTTTCGTTTCCTCATGGACAAGAAATGGTAATGTAATATGTATATAAATGTGATTTAATTTATCGAACATTTGTTACAAAACCATTCACTTTCGTTAGTAGTTTTCCCGATTTCTTTGTTTTGTAACCACAGACCGTTGAATTCATTTGTTATGATTCGATTCCCACCATTGTTAAAAGTTTTATGTATTCAGGAGACACGTTGAAATAAGGGTTAAAACAAAAAATATGTTGTAAGTTACTAGTTTTGTTAAGAGTTATTGGAAAATGTTCTAAATATATATTACAAAATTTTGATTCTTAACAAAAAATATTAATTATTATGTCCTGATATTTGTCTGGATCATTTGTTAGTATTGACATACAAACGTTTTCGTTATACAGAATTACAATAGATGTATGTTGTTGCTAATATACGTAATTCTTAACGAAAATCTTAATAGAAATTAAACTCATCATACCAAAACATGGTACCTAAGAGGCACTTGTAAGAATTAAGTTTTTATAACTTTCCTCTTAAAATGTGGCTTGTTTATTCCAAATTAGTTGTTTACACAGAATTTTTGATGCTACCATCACTTTTTTCCTTCACAGATGTTAAAAATTCAATACATGGTACATTTTAAAAGAAAAACTTCACCTACATTGTACACTTCTACAAAGTTACCTTCTTGTTCCAATAAAAACTTAGGTCGTCAAGAGTTTGTTACTACTTCATCTAGTTTACTTTTTAATACTTAAAATGCCGTAGAATAATTTAGTATTCGGGTTTCTGTTACCAAATTTAGAGTCATGTCAAAGTGACCGCGCGAATAGTGTCAAAGGTTTTTGCTTACACACTTAGGCCTCTGTTAACAAACACTTTGTTAGACAAAAAGTTTAAAACCAAACAGCATAAAAGATTATTTCAAGGAATACCTAAGTTACAGAAGTTTGCCGATTTTGGAAATTCAATTATGTTGAAACTTGTTCTACTCGCCTCGGGTGTTCTGATGTGGTGATTCCATAATGTCAGTCATACATTGCTAGTCAGTAAATGTGTTACGACATGAATAAATCAGGAGGTTGAAAAACAGGCTATAAAATATATAGTGTTCATTCCGGCCTTATTAAAAACTTTGAGAATGTGTTAACAAGATTACGACTAAATGTCCTATATAAAAAACTATACGTTCCGAGTTATAACTGTATTATTATAAATTCTTTAAGCAGTTGGTACTCTTATATTTTAAAGCAGTATATTGTTGCTATAACGCAACACTTGCTTTAATTTTCATTCATGCTTGTCTAACGAGATTAATGGGGAATCATCTGGTACTAAATCTCGGAGTGGCCGTTAAAAACACCTGTCGCTATCTTAAATTTCGAGTATCAAACTTTAACTGTACGAGATAATATAACATCAAATGTGATATTTAACGTTCTTTTATTCGTTTGTATGAATTTAAGTATTTTATATGTGTGTATAATATTGATTAACGCAGTGACAGGCCTCGACCTATAAACGTGACGGTTTGTGAGTTCGATTCCCTCTCAGGGAGAATGGATTATTTTTATTTTGTTCTAGGCCAAACCTTAGCCACTCAACACGCAATGTCTCAGTATGTATTAGTTGCTTACGTCAAAATATTGTCTTTATTGCCTTATCTAAGGGTTTTATTTGAGCGCTTTTATGTTTTTATCATAAAATGAGGGCAATACTTATAAATGCAATGTTTAAAATAATAACCTATTTTTGTTGGCAATATGGAATGTGTGAATTTCATAGCTAAAAGGAAACATTTGTTTACTGTTCAGATCTATTTATGAGGAAATACATGCCAAAAATCTTTAATACGGCTTCATATACGTATATTGTATAATACGAGTACATAAATAGAGTATAGAATCCACAGTTATTGTTCATGTTTGCCCAAAATTGTTCGTTTTCGAGTGGTTAATAAACATTTTTTTGGCAGATGACTATAGTGGTACAATAGTTATGGGTTATTCTTTTTTAATTCGGTAAAGTAATTATTTTTTTATATCTATGCATCGATGACATAAAGCAAAGGCTTGAATACAGTTTAAAATTCGCAGATATGGGGCAAGATACAGGTTACAAGGAGAAGCAAAATATGACCTCACAATACCTGAGGGGAAATCAACCGAAATTCCCCCACATGGCGGCCTACAGCGGAAAACATGGCTTCGTGGAACGAGACACTCGAGACGATGAAGAAGATAAAAGACTCAGGTACAAAACATCCCCCGACGACCAAATTCTGGTAGTAGCGCGGTGCACAGAAGTCTGGCTGGAAAACAAGATTCTGACCATGGCCAAAACCATCCAGTCCTCCAGCAGCTCAACAGACCAATGGAAGGCACCGGAGATAGAATGGGTCAACGGAGTACCTGGCTGCGGGAAATCTACCTGGGTCGTAAACAATTTCAACCCCGAAACCTTATAGCAACCACAACAATCGAGGCAGCCGAGGACCTCAGGAAAAAGATTAACTTTGGTAGCTACAGGGAATCCAAAAACAAAGTGAGAACGATCGCCTCAATCCTGGTAAATGGTGCAAGGGAAAAGCCCAACAGAATAATAGTAGATGAGGCCCTCATGAACCATTTTGGAGCGATCACAATGGCGGCCAAATTAACAAAGGCTGAAAAAATCACTTTGATCGGGGACATAAATCAACTACCCTTCATCGAACGACTAAACCTCTTCCAACTCAAATATATCGGCCCAAGCCTCGTGACGTCCATCAGTCTAGAGCTCTTAAGATCCCATCGGTGTCCACAAGACGTCACCTTTGCTCTAAACGAGGTTTATGACGGAATATACACAGCCCGATCAAAGACTCGATCCCTTAAAACATCAAGACTCACAGGTGCGTGCATCCCGGGAGACTCCCCAAACACCCTATACCTAGCTCACACGCAAGCGGAGAAAGCTGAATTGATTGAAAAGGGCTACGGGAAAGGTCTTAATTCACGCACCCTTACTATAAACGAGTCTCAGGGATTGACATACGAGTCGGTGGTTATTGTGCAAACAAAAACAACAAAAAGTGCTATACACGACAGCGTATCGCACGCTGTCGTAGCAATAACTAGGCACACTAAAGATTGCACATACTACACCAACGCTGAAGAGGATGCCATAGGCAGATTCATCCGTCGAGCCAGCAATTCGTCAACAGCCGATATCACAGAATACAATATCAAAATGGCTATATCTCACAGGGACAAGGAGGCAATTAACAAATTAAGAAGAGACAGACCGAAGGCGGAATCACCGGACGAGACAACATAACAATACATACACAAACAATTACCCATCATTCGTAACTCTGTGTGAATGAGTATTTATTTATTATCCATTATTTAAAAATCACAAAAATCAACAAATAAAGAGCAGAAAAGAGCACGGACGCGCAAAGTCCGTGGTGTGTTTTATTACCCAAAAAAAAAAAAAAAAAAAAACCCAGAAACCGTCGCGTTACAGGCAGACGTTGCGTCTCAAATTTATAACAATATATATATTCATGTGCGATCAAAGTAGAATTATTGCTACTAAAAATACAAATACATTTTAAAGAAAAGCCAAAAAGAAACATGTATTGTCCAACAAAATAATTAACTGTTAATATTTAACTTATCCAACTTAACCTATTAGATAAACTTAGCTCTGTGGTATTTATCCTATATTGTTGCAGATGATATAAACTGAGTGTGTTCCCAAATACAAGATGTTGGCCACTCGCCAAAAGGCAAACACAACCTTATTATAGGCCTCAAGCCATACACCGTTATTGTTTTTGAACGCCATTACCAATGTAGTAACCAACGCCAAAAGTCCTATTGATATGATATTCTTATAATTATGTATCATTTTTAAGGAGATATTCAACGGAACCCTTATTAACCCCGGTTAAATACTTTATAATGCACCTGTTTGACAGAAAAATTCTTCAAATCACGTGGAATGTTGAATGTATTGTAGGTATGTTGTATATGAAATGATTTTAATATACAACATACCTACAATATACCAAGCCAGTAGATACATAAAATACAAATAAAAATAGGACTTTTAAGTCAATGCTATCAAAATATAGGAGCTTATGCCTTTTTTTTTTCTTTTTTGTAAAAATCGTTACGTAATGAAATCCAACATGATTAAATTTTATATGTAATATTTCAAGAATTAATGTTACTAATTGATTGATTACATTCTTATATTACATCAGGACATTCTTGTACGAAACCTCGATGTGCATTTAAACATTATTACCAAGGATTTGTCATCTTATTTCTACCTTTTATATATAAATATAATTGATAACATAATCCCGAGTCACGTGGTACAGTGACTGAGTAATTAATTGTTTTTTTCCCCCTCTGGACCTATGTTCGCCTCTACAATTTAAATATGTTTAGCTGAGATTCAAATTATGGATTCATTTTTTCTGGAATTAAGTTATCAATGCTTACGAACATAGGAATATGTGATATAAAATGTAATTTGAATCCTCCTTGCACCCAATTATATGACTAGTGGAAGTATTTGTGAATCTTAAAAGGAGGTTCATGAATTTGTTGATAAAATTGTCGACATACAAAGGCAATTTCTTATTTATAATACAATTTTATCGAATATAATTTTTAAACGCTGCTTTCAATACTTAAAAATCTCTTTACTTTTCGTTTTACTCAATATATTTCAGAAAGCCTTTTGTATATATTCTAAAAGAAAATCGCAATGTAAGAGGTAAGGCTTAAAAAGTGGTACCTGTATGAGGTTAAGTACGCGTGAAAACCTTAAATGAAATCTACCACAATGAAGGATTCAATGAGATGTGAAGCTATATAAGGTATAAATGTAACGTACTTTTTATACATATTATTTATTTTGACTAAAGTACTGAAATATTTTTATAATATGTTTTGTTTATAAAATAACGTTTACGAGGAATTTACAATATTTTATAACAATTTCATTTTGGTATCATATATTATGTGGTATGTAACAAAGAAAGAACAAGTTTTTTAAATGTAAATGATATAATGCTGTGCTGTTTGGTTTTACTTTTTCATTTACTTGATATTATATTGATTTTCATCACACCCCTTTGCTCTCCATCCAAGAAAACAGTATTCGGATCAAAGTCTTCCATTCCTAGATATTTTAAGTTGGTTAGTGAGTATATTAATGCCTTACCATAAGCAAGATTTAATTGATATAGAATATAAAATTTCAATCACCTAAAAATCTATTTGTTTTAACACCATCACCTTTTTTTTTGTTTTATTTTTACGAATTAATAGGCAATATTTTGATATTTGTAGACATAATTATGACTATAATTTTTCCACTTGATATATTACAATGTAAATATATTTTTAATATTAATAATTGTAAGCAAAAGCATCAGAGTCATTTCATCTTTGTGCTTTGTAAATAGAAGAACCATCATCTCGACCGCAAATTTGAAACTTTCTCGCTTTAGTCGTTGGAACAGTGAAACTTTAGTGTCTGTTTAGTTTAAGAGAGCCAGTTTGTGCCAGATGACTTTGAAAAGTACATATTTCCGTACTAGCGCAAGGTAAAAATATATTGGGGGTGTAAATTTCAATTTTATATTTATTTTACTATTTCATAAACTTTGAAACGATGATACATTGTGGTGCTAAATATTCATCTTTAGTTTATATTTATGTCCAGGAAGTTATTACATTCCTTAGTAAATTTAAGGTTATAGTGGTACGGGTAGAGCAAATATTGATTGTAATTGCAGTAGTTACAGGTTTGATTCTCTTTGCTAGTGAGTAAATAATTGAAATCTCTCAGCCCTTGCTTCAAAGCATTTAATTTCAACACTTAGCCCATTATATAAATGAAATTTACTATTTGTTTTTTCCATTTTCCTGCTATAGCAACAATAACAAAAAAATATATAGCATAAAATATGGAAACATCGTTCCTTTTACAAAATAATTGATCAATAAGTATATTTTAGCAAAAGAAATACTCAGAAGAAGAATATTAAAAATGTTATTTCAAGGAACTTAAAGACAAGAAATGAAGGAGCTGGGATTTTAAAAGTCTTTCCGGAGTGCTCATTACAGTACTGTTAGACGTCTTCGCGGAGTCACGAAGGCAATTACGTCACATTTCTTTTCCTTCACTTTAGACCACATTTAAGCTATTAAATAGCTGAGTTGTTAAAGAAGATATTTTGGAAAAGCTAGCAAAATAAATACAAATCTTAAATCTTTAGTGTTTTTAAAATTTTTGTGTAATGTTTTTCGTTTGTTATGTAACAGATATCTTTTCAACGATGACATTATATATTCATCTTACAGTACAAGTTCAACATATATATATATTTATAAACAATTTTCCCCTGAAAACTATTTCATAAACAAGTAGATATATTTATTTTAAGATATTTCTAAAATTAAACGAAATAATACTTTCATATATTTGAAGGTGGAATAAAAGATCAAGGATGCTATTTTTATCTTTTGCAGACCTAAGATATTAAATCCCAAGCTATAAATATTTTCCAGTTATCTATTAATAGAACCGTCTTTTAATAGAAAGAAGATTAAATTTTCTTTAGTATGTTAAAAGTTTCCATATACAGCGACTTAAGACATTTTGTATATATAGCATGATAGATAAAGATAACCATAAGCTAACCAAATTCAAGGCAATATTTGTCGAGTGACGGAACTCAACACCGCACATATAAGCTACAAAAAAAACTTTTGCTTAACAAAACATTTTTTCAGTGAGATTCTACTTACCATATTTACATATTATGTGTCACATACTGTCATCAAAAGGTACTCGTATGTAAGTGTTCACCATACTACGTTGTATTGTACGCTGAAGACATACTAACTCGGTCGTAAGGCGAGTAAGGCCATGACCACTCCAGTCAACCATTAAAGAGCACCGTATCTCGCTAAGACCCCTTTATGTTGGCACAACATTAAAAAGTTGTGTGAGAAAATATCTCAGAAAATGTGTTTTATCGCAGTTTGAAGTGGAGTTGGAGCAAGGCCATAAGCCGGTGGTCGGCGCTAATGACGTGAAAGACTACTTGACAGAATGTTATCTGGTTCGTTCCACTTTCATACATTTATATGGAATTTTGAATTTTCATACAATTCCAAGACTCGTCCGACGCTAATTCTTATAACAAAACAAAACGCGGTTTACTGCAAATGAAACTGGCCTGTTGCTAACCTATTAATGAATTATAAAAAAGTCTTCAGTGAGATTCCGTAGAAATAACATCAGGGAAAATGTAACCGGGCAAAATAGGCTGGGGAGAAGCAGAGTCGTTGTTAATTAAAAAAGTGGGCGGCTTTAGGAGGTATTACTGGACTTACCTACTTGATTACTATACTGATCAAAAGTCCCTCTAACTTGTAACATTGTGATACAAACAAAGGAATTTCCACCTTGTGTAAGAGATAATTTATACCGAAAAATTTTTATTGAACTACTCTGTAGCTGTTTACACAGATTAACTTTATCAGTCAAATTTGACGGACTAAATATTCAGCTATTTATAATTGAAAAAAAATACAGTTACTAGTATTTAGTAATTACATTTACATTTAGTACAGCATTGACACTGTCTCAAGTGAAAGAGAGAAACGGAGTGTCTTAACACTAAGTTCACAAGGTTCCTTGTAGAAACTGTAGAATAATAATAATATGATATCAAATACATTTATATGTACATATATGTAGTACGACGAAGTAATTTAACAGCGTACGTTTGAAGTACAAGTTTCAAGGCACCGCAGCTTTTAACATGTAACCTCAACATCCGCGGTTACTTAAACATGATTTACTTAATTATACTTAGTACTGATTATACAACTTTAATCAAACTTTCTACTCTGCGTAAGCCACAGTATCACCGCTGGGGCTCACCGAACGTGACGGTCTTGGATCATTCTCATGATATTGCTGGATAGTATGCTGAAATGAAGCCATTTTACTTTGCCATTGTTTGTGTAGATATATATAAAGTATACGTATGTTTTTAAATTTTATATTTATTTAAAATTTTTCATAGTAGGTAATTGTTTTTACAAATATAGAAATATAATATAAATATATTGTTGTTCATACTCAATATTTTTGTTATTTCATGTTTTGTTATGAAACTCTTAAGGCCTGTTGAGATTAAGCTGCTTTGCCCTGAAAATGAAATCTGAAAGATAATTGACTTGTGCAATACCAACATATTAAATATTATTTAATGCAATATCCGTACTACCTAAGTATTTATGACATACAATTATTATCAAACAAAGAAGTTATTTAATTAAATTACACAATTCAAATTTATTACAGCACTTAGAAAATAATTAATTAAATTTCATAAGTAATAATTCTATATACAACATTAAAATGTCTAAATCCAGCTATTATCACATGGACCCTTACATTCCAGTACTGATAGCGCCAACGTCAGAAAGATCTATGCGAACAGAATTTCGAATCCGTGGCAAAATTAAACGTTTACACGATCGTAAATTATTCCTCAAGTTTATCGCTAGTGAATATTTATTACAGACGTAATTAGGTTCGTGCCTTTAAGGTTTGCGTAAGCGAGCAAATAGTTGGAGCATTCCTTCCAAATACACTACATACGACTGGATTTGACTTACACACGTCAAAAGATGGGATGATTTTACGGGTTCTTAGTAAAACAGGATGCTTTATTGTAAGAAATTGGTTTATTATCATTTTTACAGTATTTGTTTATAGCTCTTATTATTAGTTCTATTTCACTGTATTAGCGTACATAATACATTACGTTTCACTTACAAATGAAAAAAATTGCGTACTGCAGGCCTAGAAAAATATTAAATAATATCTAATCGATAATTATCTAATCAAACAATAAAAGGACTGTACACAGTATTGCAATTAATGGGGCAAGGGATTTTCACAAAATTGAAAAATACTT
This sequence comes from Dione vanillae, assembly GCA_037178615.1. NCBI lineage: Eukaryota > Metazoa > Arthropoda > Insecta > Lepidoptera > Nymphalidae > Dione > Dione vanillae. Next base: position 26,399 of record JAZFAU010000899.1, read on the forward strand.
TCTTTTACATAGCCACGGGCATTTTGGATTAATTTTAAATTTTACTTAAGTTTGTCGATCTCTGTTATTGTGTTATGATTTTCAAATTTTACTTAAGTATTAACTGTTTGTCGTCATATTCCAATGGCATAGCATCTGCCTGTAACCGAGCAAACAGTTCTTGGGTTCTACTCTCACTTAATGAAAATAAATTATTTTCATTTTCGCTCTGCTAACAAGACAAAGCATTTTGTACAGCATTGATATTGTCTCAAGTAAAAGAGAAAAACGGAGTATCTTAACACTTAGTTCGCTCGGTTCCTTGCTATGTGTGAGGATGTCAAAAATAGCATCATTTTTTAATTAACAGGAACATGTTAATTCGTTTCTCAAAATTTATATATCTTGAAATAATTTTCGTTTATTATTATTATTTACTCATTGAGATCAAAATCTCAAGTTGCCTCTTATTTCGTGTTATAGAAAAAAAAAATTACTGAACAAAAGTTTATTCAATATATGTCCTTAGGATATAAATTTGTATGGTATTGACAAAAGTAATTAATATTAATGTATAATTAAAAAACATGAAGCTATCTCCATAGAATCGGTCTCCAACCATTGTCATATATCTCACCTTCCATATGGTGTAATGTAGCCAAAGAGACTGTCATAATGTATAATAACTATTCTTAATATTTACAACTTTTTTAAATTCAATCACTTTGTAAGGGGCATTTGGAAATACGAATTTTACAAAAAAGAAATCAGTACTTTGAGTTGAAGCTTTATTTACATGAAATTTCTTTAAGCACACCACACATGTTTTAGCATCTCTTGTCAGATAATAACTAAGCCTTTTAATAATAATATTAATTTTAAACAAAAACACATACTCTGTAACTGTATCGAAAATAAAATATGTCTAAATAATCTTTAATACCAGTTTATGTAAATTAAATCATATAGTTGTGTAATATAAAACCTAAAACGTTAAAATAAAGACTAAGAATGAAATTAATATTAATTAATTATTACAATTTGACAAAATATTTCATTTAAATTTTATCTAAAATCTATAAAAATATAAAATAAGAGATATATTTGAACATATTTAAATAAGTATATGTCTATTTACTTGTATGTGTGTATATTTTCTATGCCTTATGTATTCATTTTTTTTATTTATTTATTTTTTAACCGTATATTGCATTTTATCTGTCTTCTCGTACATTCTACATTCACCCACTTTCACAGGTTGGCTGGAAGAAATCTCTTATAGAGATAAATCTACCTTTGCTTATGATATTTATGTTTCTGTTTGTCATATATTTTTTAATAAAGAATAATAATAATATTAATACATTCTATAAGTTTATTGTGCTGATTAAGCTGACTGTAATAAATATCACGTACGTTTACGTCATTTTGGCCGCATCAGTTCAAGGCGACTGCCTTTCATAGTTTTTCATAGAACGCCTACGCTTCCAGCGTGTTTTTGTCATTCCGTCTAACTCATCCTGGTTACTTAAATGACTCACAGTCGTGCGTCAGCTTTTTCTTTGATATAGTCCAGTAATCATATTTTTTTGTAAATCAAAATTATGTTATTTATCAAGCTATTAGCTGAATGTAAGGTCAATTTTAATCAGTACAAAAGAAATACGTACGAAACATCTTTTTATTTAAAATTATGTAAAAAATAAATAAAATATTTAAGTAAAAAAGTAATACTAATATATATTACTGTATCTGACTAATACTAAATTTATATCTATCAATATTAAATGCAATAAGTGTTATATGAGAAAAAACCGCATTAAAATCCGTTACATTACATTATACGTATGTATGTATATTTGAACAAAACTATATTTATTGAGAATACACTACTTATACTATACTCACAAATAAAAGCCCTTTAAAACATTTTGAGTATTTTGCCTTAACATAGTTAAAGAATAAAAGGAGCAAATTGGGACCATTCAATGACGCAAACCTAAAATATACATGAAGATTTGGGGCATGACTAACAATAAGGGTTTCTAATCATAATATGCTTGAAAGTAAAAGTAATTAATTCAATGAGCGAGTTTGTACTTATAACGCTCATCTGTTACACCCCTTTCTCGTTTCACGAGTATTTCTTTGTAAAGTAAAAAATATGTTTTTATTATTTATTTTATTTATCTTTATATTATTTCACAAAAAATATAAATCTTATGTACATTTTCTATATATCTATAAGAAAAGTGCCGAGAAAATGAAAATCATATTAACAATTTGAAATAGGAATCAGACATAACTACTGACGGTGAACGCGACAGTTATTAGTTCGATTCTCGCTCGATATAAATTTCAATTTTTCGCTTTTATAACTAGATAAAGCGCGGTGTTCACTCAAAAAACAATGGTACGAAAACTGGGGAACGAAGTGTCATGAGACTAGGTTCTCGCAAATTGATATGCTACATTCGTTAAAGTATTTATTTTAATTTATTTTTTGACGTGACAACGTCTTTAATTAGGTTGCGGCTCGGAGTCTTCTTCTTCTTCTTCTTCTTTTAATTTATGGCGTTTCGAGCGTGCCAGTTGAGCACAATTCACTTCGCCAATGTCACGTTGAATGGAGAACACACAAAGGAGAATGTACGGTAAAAAAGAAAAATATCACACATTAGAGGGATGCATGTTTATAAGAGATCCAGTTTTAATCCTTCACCTATAAACAAGATAAAAAAAATATATATATTTACAAAATATACACACGATATTGAGGGTTAGTAACAAATATTAATCTACATGGGTGTTAGTTCATACCTTAATATTATTATACTTAATATATTTACATAAAAATTTACATAAAGGACTAAACACAAACATTAACAAACACTGAACATTGAGAGGACGAGGGACTTTGTTAGGAAGGACATCATACAAGGGACGGATTAATTTGGGGCAGGAAAACAGAATATGGGAAGGAGAACCGTCGTCTAGGCCACATTCACACAGAGAGTGGTCCCTGACCCTGATCTTAGCCAGGTGGACAGGCGTACATGCATGTCCAAGGCGTAAGCGGCAGATTGTAGATATAACTCTCCGTTCAGTCAATTTTTGAGAGAAGAACCAAGGACGCTTTGGAATAACCGGCTGGAGAAATGCATAATATTTACCCTTCTGAGATTTAGATAGATCCCAGTGCTTAGACCAGGACTTATCCAAGTGAGTGAATGCAAGAGACAACAAATCCTGAGCCGAATTAGAGAAGTGATCTAAAGTACCACATTGTACTGCTAGTTTAGCGCAAGAGTCTGCAGATTCATTTCCTCTAATTCCAGAATGGCCTGGAATCCATACAAGAGTGACCTCCAAGCCCTTTAGATGACAAGTGAATAATTCTTCACGAATCCTTAAAACAATCGAAGATCTCAGTTTACTATGAAACGGGTTACCCTTTATGGCCATTAAGCAGCTCAGTGAGTCTGTAAATATTACTGTCTGTTTTATATTGTGGGAAAGCGTGAACAGGATTGCTTCCAATAAAGCAACAGCCTCACCTGTAAACACTGATGATTCGGGAGGGCATTTAAATTGTAAAATAATTTTGAATTTTGGTATCCAGCAAGCTGCACCAACACAGCCTTCAATTGAAAGCTTGGATGCATCGGTAAAGATGTGAAGATGTTTTGACCAATTTTCATTTACTATCTCTTGGAATTTTGCGTTGGTGCCTGGATCTCCCTTGGACAAGGCAAGATCTGTTATGATATAAGGATGGTACACCAATGCCTTGTAAGGTGTACAAAATAATGGGTTAGATGGAAAACGGGACAGTGGATGAGGTAAATTGGTGAATTTAAGGAAACTATTGAGTAAGTACGGTAATGGTTTGTGCCGTGGGATAAGGTCAGCTAACTCAGTTAACTTACTCCAGAGAGGATGGGAAGAAAGCTGTAACATTTTGCCCACAAATCGGTCGGAAAGGAATTGTCTGCGGATAGGAAGAGGAGGGTCGACACACTCTACCTGAAGTGCGTTTGTAGGAGTAGATCTCATTGCCCCTAGGATAATGCGCAGGCATTTGTACTGGATGCGATTAAGTTTCTCTGTGGCAATTTTATTGAAGGGGTCCAGAACAAATAGAGCGTAATCAATATAACTCCGGATAATGGCACCGTACAGGAGCTTCTGAGTATACGGGTGTGCACCCCACCACACACCAGACACAGCTCTTAGAGCATTGATGCCTTTCTCACACTTCTTGCTGAGGTATTCACCATGGGCAATTCCGTTCAGTCGTTTATCGAGAATTATGCCAAGAAATTTAACATTATCCATGACCTGAATGGGGATACCATCACACATAATATCAATATGTGGTATATTTCTTTTCTTCGTAAATACCACCAACTGGCACTTTTCTATAGACAGAGCCAGGCCATGATTTGATAACCACTGGTTAAGATAGTGCAAAGCAGTATTGAGTCGGTAAGTTATGTCCTCTACCGAGATTGAGCTGTAATAGAGGACGATATCATCAGCGTACTGAAGGATGTTACAAAAATTACTAACAGACAGTTCGAGGTCATGTGTGTAGATGTTATACAACAGAGGACTAAGAGAGGAGCCCTGAGGAAGACCTTTCCAGACGAGTCTAGAGGGTATAGTAATTAGCGGATGTTTAACAGATACCGTACGGCCGGTGAGCAAATTACAAATGAAATGATTCATCCTCGGCGGAATACTCAGCTGTTGCATTTTCTGCCTGAGCAACGGAATATGAACATTATCATAAGCAGATGCAACATCTAGAAAAACACCCACCAAATACTCTCCTTTGGCAAAAGCTCTTCGAATGTCTGTAGTGAGAATGCTGACACTATCTATAGTGCTTAACCCCTTTCTAAAGCCAAACTGAGAGGGAGCTAAGATATTTCTGCTTTCCACTATCCATTCCAACCGGTTTTTTAAAATCCGCTCAACAATTTTTGATAGTGTTGATGATAGAGCAATCGGTCTGTAGGACTTAGGGTCAGATGAACATTTTCCAGGTTTTAGGATGGGGATAATGAGTTGGGATTTCCAAGAATTGGGAATATTGCCAGACTGAAAGATGATGTTTATTACCTGTAGAAAATACAACATTGACTTTTTATCTAGATTTTTAATCAATGCATATGGGACACCGTCCTCACCGGGACTAGTGTCCTTTAAACCCGTTAAGACGCTTTTGAGTTCCTCATAGGAAAAGGGGACGTCCATTTCCTCTGAGGATTCAGTCGGCAGATCTATTAGGGATAGGTCACAAGATGGAACAAAAGGTGGAGCCAATTTGGTAGCAAAGTCGTTAAGCCACAAGGTAGGATTATTGGAAATAGGACTAGGGACATTATTAAGTGATCGGCGAAACCTCTTAACATTTGTCCACACGACTGAGGAAGGGGTGCGAGGGTTTAGGGATTCACAGAAATTGACCCAGCCAAGTTTCTTCTTTTTCCAAATTAATTTCCTAAACTTCGCATCACTGCGTCTGAATTCAACAAAATTCTCCATTGTCATACAGGCTGCGTATGACACTTCAGCTAATGTCCGCCGATTGGCAGAGTCAGAGCATTCCTGATCCCACCAGGGATTGGAAGGCATCCGATTCTGCATGGAGATCTTTTTAGGGATATGAAGATCAGCCGCAGATAAAATGGCAGAGACAAACCGATCATAACAAAAAGTGACATTCTCATAATTAATAGATTCAGGAAGTTCGTCCAACATGCAATCAACAGAGTTCGAGTACTCAGCCCAATTGGCTTTTTTTAAATTAAATTTAAGAAGCCGAACTATGATCGGTCCGCCGCGCGTATCACTTGACACATGTACAATGTTTTAGTAAACAAAATATATTTTCTATAGTTAAAATTTGTGCAATTTATAAATAATTATTAATCATATCAATAAATATTCTACCGAGAAAAAGACGTTGTCACGTAAAATTTTCGCCCGTTAAACCCACTTTACAGGCAACCATTTTTAATATCTGTACCTAAGAAAGTGGAAGAGAGCTGTTATTAAATATATAATCTTATTTCAGTCTATTATTTTACTTTCAGTATACAAATTATAAAAAATCAAAAACATTATTTTGAAAATAAATAAATATATGTAAAATACATTTTATCTTGGCAAACTACATAAAAATCTATATTATGTATGTGTCTCGTCTAATGTTAAGCTTTTCTATTCGAATTGAGTACATTAAACTTCAGTTACTTGTGTGACCTCTGTTCATTTGACTTCAATTTGTTTTTATGAAAGTTTGTTTTGAATTAATCAAATTTTATTTAAAATGTTAAATTAATTATATTATATTCTGACTAAATTAACTCTCCATTTGGGTCAAACGAAATTTAACCTTTACATGTGTTATTTTTTTAGACGGATTTCTTTTCTAATTTTTCTAAGATGTTCTCGTTTTTAACATTTTTAATGAAAAGGTATTATTACGGTATGATATACTGAAATAATATTTTAAGTTTTTAAATAAAAAGATATTATTACAGTATATCGACATCTTTAAGAAACTACATACTTATTATTATATATACTTACCACATCTATACTATGCTTACTATATTCATTATTTCGATTAAAAAACCTAAACTTATAGTTTTTAATTACGATAGAAATTGGTAGACTATATAGGTACAAAAAAGAAGCTTGGACAGTTGAGATGAGTTTTAATGCGCTTTACAAAAGGACATTGAAAGCTACAACCGAGTAAGACTCAAACACTGATTTGAGCTCTTTTTCGTAAGAAGATCGGGCTCATTGCATATAAACTTATTGGGCTCGACATCCATACAAAGAATCAATAGAATGCTAAGTACTTTTTTCTCCTAGTAGTTAATTTCCTTTACGTTTAAGCTCCCTATATAAGAAGCCTATATGCGAAATTATATTTTTTTATGCACAGTTTAAGTTTTTTAAAGAGCCTAGTGCTAAGTCATCTAGGTGTCTATTGTTCATAAAATATATACATGTTAATAGTACTTAGTTTGATCTAATCTAATTAGAGCAAAATCTATTACTCGTGACATCGAATCGATTAGTATGTACGATTATGATATAGCAAATATCAGACATAAATTGCTTGTATAATAAGAATAAGTAAAATGAAATACAATTTTAAAACTTCCAATGTACTACTTTGACACAAATATACTGAGAATGCTGTGGAAGAAAATTTTGCAAACTGACCAAAGTTTTCTACGCTTGAATTGTGTAAAGTTAAAAGTAGTTCAAATGGCAAATGGCATTACAAGTTTTAATTGTAGTGATGTGGATTTAGTTCAAAGCGAAGTTAGCGTGATATTGAAAAGTATATTAAAGTTATATATATTTAATATCGTTTTCGATTTAAAGAAATAATAACATCGTGGTTGTATCATAGACTGAATTGTTCATTGTGTCATAGTAAATAACAGTATACTAAGAGGTTAAGCAGATTATTAATGATTACCTTGTTAAGTATTATTATTATCCTACTTTGTTAAGTCAAAACACTTTTTTAAATTAGAATTCTGAGAATTTAGAATTTGAATTAGAATACTTTTCTGATTCAGAATTATAAAATATTACGAATATTTTATAATTCTAAATCATTCATTATTATGATGTGATTTAGCATACAACCTAAAAGACTCAAGATAGAAATAACGCTTCAATTTTAATTACAGCCGTAAGCTACAACTGCCTAAGTAGTCAGTTTCTTATTTGTACACTCTGAGAACAAAATACCGGAAACAAAAATAATAATAATAACAATAAATATGATTTAAAATCTGACAACAGTTTCAAATGCTGCCATTATAATAATGTCATTGCTTGCTCAGGGAATTCTTCAATGAAATAAAATTTTCTTTACCAAATGAATATTAAGGAAGACTATACTGATGTTCCGAAGCAAACTTCGTCGCTTCACAAAATTTAATACGTCCCATAGCTGCAATAGGAATGTTTTCCTTTGAAACTGTACCCAAGAGTCATGCAACAGAGCCATTAAAAGAATAATGTCGTAAAATAAAATATCCTCAAATAAAAGTTTTATATTCATTGGCGTCGGTCTTTTATTGGAATAATGATTTAATTAAATACGTGTCATTTGTGAGACTACTAACATGAAAAATTAGTTTTTCTTTGTTTTAAATGGAATTTCGCAAAGTCCCATATTAGGGCTCCCCTATAATCAAGGAACCTGACATGATCAATTTATAGTTTCTTTACAACGTAATTTTAGCTGGGCATTTTTAGTCGTAGGCATGAGTTGAAAGAATTTTCTCAGATAGAATTTTTAAATTCAAATAATTCAAATCAGTACGAGTAAGAAATAGAAGAAGCATTTTAGAATAACAAAACACCTAAGTGTAGAGTTGAACGTCAAGGTATTCAATCACTATATTATTATCAAACTTTCACTCATTTAACAGAAAACATAAGACCTAAGGAGCAGTTAAAAAGTTTACAATTTCAATTAAGCCGCTTTTTTCGTTAGTACGCTTGGGTTTTCCCAAGTATCTGCAAGCTCAGAGTTTGGTCCAAACTCATAGTTGCAATGGGTAAGCCGGAACTAACTTTAAAAGCTTTGATGAATTCTCTCAAGGTTTAATCTTTCTTTAATGGTTTGTTAAAGTTTCCATTTTTTGTTTAATTTAACTTGAAGAAGTTATAATCAGCGAAGTTTCGCTCAGAGCTTGCTTCGGAAAGTAGTGCTTTAACAATATCTCAATAAAAATAAATTAAAAATTTCATTCCATTTTAATGCTTTTTAAATAATATAAATTAAACGCTTTATACAGCTTCTGCTGTACGTTTAGTATAATATTACTTATTTATAGTAGATTTACTATTTTTTCAGTAAAGTTGTCAAAAAGTTAAACTATTTTATACTAGCGGATCTGGACGATGTCAGGAAAATAGGTTTTGTGAAACCTATTTTCCTTATTTCTTTTTGATTAGTTCACCATTTAAAATATCAATCTACTAAAGCATCATCTAACTAGTCCATTTGTACTTTTGAAGAGCCTTGTAAAACAGTACATTTTATATATATTGTATATAGTAGTATATAATGAATATAATGAACTACGCTCTGCTACCAGAAAATGTATATTGAATAGTGGAGGGTAGGGTGTGCCGCATTTGTGGAAGCGTGCTGAGGGGGAGGTTATTTATTAATTATTTACCTTATAGTCGGTCTTAGGATAATAGAAATTGTACAGTACCTTATCTTCATAATTCACAACACAAACACTGATTGTTCACGGCCGTCAAGGAATGTTTCACGATTGTCTTTTATGGGGGGTTTCTTGCAC